>JAXCGZ010011458.1:0-131785 GCA_037179515.1 Halocaridina rubra
ACATTATACATAAGACTATACATGTATACATGATAGAAATTAATAAGTACACATACTAAGTCTAAAAGTATACATTCATGCACTTACATTACAATAAACGAAACTATATGCAAAACAACACTTACATAATGTACGTAAAAATAAACTGTCTTGAAATATATTCAAGACACCCCCCATGGGGGAAACAGTCAAGGTAGATAGATAGATTTATAGATTATTATTATTATTATCATTATTTTTACTAATTATTATTATTATTATCATCTTCATTATCATTATTACCATTATTATCGTTATCACCATTATTATTACTGTCCTTGTTGTTATTACTATCATTATCATTACCATTACTATTATTATCACTATCATCATTAATAGTATCATTATCATTATTATTATCATCATTATTACCATTATTCTTATTATTATTATTATTATTATTATTATTATTATTATTATTATTATTTTGGTTATTATTATTGTTATTAATATCATTCTTGCTATTATTATTATTACCATCATTATCATTATTAACATCACCATTATCACTATTATTATTATTATATATAAATGAAGATGAATATAATTTAAACTATACGTAATCTAATACAGTGATCCCTCGATTATCGCGGGGGTTCGGTTCCGGGACCACCCGCAATAGGTGAAAATCCGCGAAGTAGCAGCACTATATTTACTACAGGTACTTTACATTTATTTTTACCTTTACTGTATAAACCCTCCCTGCACTGTTAACCACTCACCCTTTACTTTATTAATAACAGCACGAAAGCGTAAATTTATACGAGTGTGACAGGTAAGTTTACCATAAATAACAGCGAGCAAGCGTAAATCTATATAAACGAGATGGGTAAGCTTACCGTGAATGACGTGATGATGACGTTTACATACTGCACAGCCAATGGTGGCCGACAGCAGAGAAACTTCTTCCTTCCTTTAGCATAGCTAACAGTTTTACCTTATCTGCTATGGTCAACATCTTCCTTTGCCGCTTAGGCTCACTACCAGAAGCCTTAGAAGATGAAGGACGCTTGGGCGGCATTGCAGGGGTTGAAATACATAAGCAAAAGTTTCATAAAAAAACACAAGCACAACTTACTAAGAGGCACAACGCAAAAGGCGCACACGTGAGTAACTGAATTGGTGAGGCGAGACAACGGAAGATGCTGGGAGAATCAAGCTTCAATCAAAAAGCCAATCAGACCCCATGATACAGAACACAATTCTGTGATTCGTCGTCTCCCTCCCATCAGCCAATAGCATCCCGTGTACCATCTCACGTAGGTGCGACCCTTTGCGTTTCCCAAGACACCGATACGCGTATCGTATTTTATATGGTGCAATACTGTGAGTTACATGTTCTTAGGCTAGGATATATTTTTTTTATTAATAAAATAATGTAAATACTGGAAATTTTAATATGTACTATCTCACGATGGTGCGACCCTTTGCGTTTTCCAAGACACCGATACCGGTATCGTATTTTATATGGTGCAATACTGTGAGTTACATGTTTAAATTTATGTTTTTTACTATTTTTTACTGTTTTATTATTGTTAGGCTAGGAAATATTTCTTTTTATTAATAAAATAATGAAAATACTGGAGATTTTAATATTTCCAAATATCGTGGATTCCCGTGATATACCCAGAAAATCTGCGATATAAAATACATATGCTCGCCATAAACACCCGCGATGCACTGAATTTGCAGAAGGTGAATCGCGATATAGCAAGGGATTACTCTTTCTTACATATATATAAAACTTGAAAAAAGTGTCTACACTCAGGTAGGTTTTCAGCCTGTAAATGGGATCAATCTGTCAACTGACTCTTGCTAAAGCGTGGCTTGGGATTTAAGGCTGGATGCCACATTCCTATCATCCTACAGTGGTCTCGATCTCCAACTCCGTATTCAAACACATTAACCAATCAGCTACTGTGGCGCTCATACATAAATGTAATATTTTAAATATTATCTTTTTTTTTTTTTTTCTTAAATACAGTCATGCCCCCAACTCATGAATTTAATCCGTTGCTGTTTGTGGGATGGTTTGTTCATAGGTTGGAAGAATTTCCCATTGAAAAGCATGTAAATTCAATTAATCTGTTCCTAGCCACAATAAATATTTATTTTAAAATTTTTCTACTGAGTATAAACATTAAATATAATACAGGCTATATGCACATTATCTGTAAAAGGAAAATTACATTAATAATAGAAAGGAATTCTACTCTACTAAAATAAAATACGTGCATATTCAATTGCATACACTAGTTGATACCCTGAATAAAATAGCAAAGTCCAATGCTTAGAGAAAGTTGTCTCATTCTCCCACTAATAACAAATAGGTAAGAAACAAATATTGTAGGTAAGAAAAAGTACTATATTTACCTTTGTGGATGATTGTTGCTGGCATACGTGGATGGTGGTGGAGGAGGAGGGGGACTAATTTTTGGAAGGAGAGTCCCCTTCCATATACTGCGTGGCGAGATCAAACACACAAACACCATTTTCATGCTTAACAATTATTTCTCTCTTCATTTCCACTGTTATGCATCTAGGGTGTTAGATGCCACTGTCACTAATGCTTTTAACTTTCTTAGGAGACATAATAAGCTAGCTGAAAGGCAAAACAATGGGAAATAAAGCAAGAACTGCAAAGAGATCACAAACAAATTACACAGTGCAGGCACCAATGCAGAACTGAGTGTGGGCGAGTGAGAAATGTGGTCGCCTGGCCGACACTTCCGTGCTCATGGGTTGGTTTTTGTTCGCGACATGAGGTCAAAATTTATGCAAAAAATTTTTCTTGGGTTGGTTTGTTATTGGTAACAGGCGTTCGTGGATTGGGGACACTACTGCATATCATAAATATAATCTGCGAATATCGTTTAGGTCAATGGTTAATCTCACACCCCTGACTGAAATTAAAATACGAAACTTAAACATATAAAACTAAAAAATAGTCATTTTAATTATAAATTCGGTTTTTTAACTGTGGATAAACTAGCCTACCCAAAACTCATCAAGAATGATGGTTTTCATGAAGTTTTATCATACCTAGGTTTGTAATAGTTTTGTATGTCACTATTAGTACCTACTATGGGGGTGGACACAGGTTGGAGCAGGGGAATTAAGGTTAGTAAACATACTTTTTTTCTTTTGCCATCTCTGGGGTATTATCTGTAACTGAGAAAGAGGGATAGAACTCTTGACATTTTTATCCCTCATGACACCTTAGTGACTACAATAGATCAGGGGTAAATGTTTTGGTAAGTACATACACTATTTACTCTCACAACTTAGGGTATAAAAATATATTGATAAATTTATACTGGTTTACATTAATTAAGAGAGAAGTTGACGGTAATTTTTAGGAGAGGATTATTCTCTTACACTAACAAACCTCTATTTTTCCGACAGTTTTCTTTGTGAAACAAACGATTTTAAACTTCATTTCTGGTGCAAAACACACGATGTGCCCCCCTTACCCCTAACAATCATAGGGGGAAGAGTTGGGAATCGGGGTTTTGGGTGTAGGGAAAGCAAAACCGAGTGATATGCAGCAGACATGAAGCACAAAAACCTTTATTCCACAAAGAAAAGTGTCGAAATCACACATTTTTGGTGCGTCCTAACCTCACCTAGGAGAACGTATCCTCCCTAGCCAGGGGCTTTGCACCCGGGCCCCCTAAGGGGTATTTTTCCCCTAGCTGGGGGAAAAGTCCCCCAGATCCCCTTGGGAGTACAGATGGGCCCTAACAGCCGTCAAATGCTCTAATTGGGCATGATCGGTTTGTTTTGTTTGGCAACAAACCAAATTGGCTATTTTTTTTTTATTCCTTCCTTTCATTATTGAGAGGCGGCACCACGTAAATATGGGTTCATTATAATTGTCTTAGTTAGATCTGTCTATTCATATAAAAAAGCCATATTCCATTAATCCCCATAACTAAAATAATACCAAGTCGAAATTAATGGTTTATTGAGTGACTATTTTTTTTTTTTATTTATATCACTCGATGGGGTAGTTACAGGTGAACATATGGCATAATATGGTTAAAACGTAGAAAACAAAATCAATTACAAGAATGTCATAATGGTCAGTCACCAACGCGTTGATGTGAAAATAAACACAGGCAAAACTTTACTTTCACACCCCAATTTAACCAGAAGTCTCTTGATAATTCCTTTTTAACTTTGGATTGGCTTCATGTTGGCTTAGGTTAGGTTCAGGTGAAATAGGACGGGATAGGATAGGTTAGGACAGTTAAATATGTTGATTTCCTGTTTGAAAAGCTACTGACTATTGAAAGCGGTAATTTCACATGTTTTGGAATTCAGATAAATGTTCAGTGTATTGTCATTTCACTGTACTCGTAATGAGTGTGAACGTCAATACCTAGTTATGAAAAAAAAAAAAACCCTAATTGCAGATGGAAAACTATATTACCTTAAATACCGTTGATAAATGCTTATTCCGCATAAGTTTTGGCCTTTCTCAGTGTTGCCACTTTGCTCTCACTCATGATCCACGTATAGGTGACCTATTATCCACAAAATATCCACACACAAAATTCAATATTCCACAAATTAATCCACAATTTTTATTACTACAGGATAATGAAATCTAAAGTTTTATAGTGGCATTACATTATTTGACTTGATTCGCATAAAGAAACGTAATTTAAGTAAAATCAAAATACATTTTTTTTGAAATATTGAATTAATCATAGTCACTTTATGAAAAGTAAGCATTATATTTAAAAAAAAAAAAATCGTAGAAAAATAAATGAAATCAAAATAATCATTTCTATGAAATTAAAGCATTCTGCATCTTTTTTTTTTTTTTTTTACTTAAGGGTAAATATTCGGTATGAAAAGATAACTGAAATTAAAATTATCCTTTTGTCTTGTTTTGTTTCAAATTTGCTACTTATTATTGTGCAACCAGTTCTAGGGATACAATTTCTTCTTGGTCATCACCTTCTGCATTTCCCTTTGCATTGAAATTTCTTAGCATATCCAGAGATGGCTCAAAATTGACACAGTATTTTCCTTGAAGAGATAATCCATATCGTATTTGAAGAATTGGTTCTACAGATCGTACACTGAACCGATTTCTAAGCTTGCTGTGCACGACATTCATCTGGGAAAATATGCGCTGAACAGAGGCATTAGAGAAAGGTAATGTAAATAAAGATAATGCTAAGCATGAAATATTGGGGTATTTTGGTTCCCCTGCAGAATTCTTTTTCTCTTCACTTCAGACCAGAAACAAACACTGTTTTTCAAACATGACTTGGGCCACTGATCTAAGTTCACAACATTCCATTCATTTTCCAAGCTATCCATACCTGTGAAGGTTGATTGATATCTATAGGCAATTGGCACAATAGAGTCTTTGTGCTGAGAAGTAGTAATTGCAGGGTGGAATTTCTAAAGCATTAACAAAGTTTCAACATTGTCAGGCAATCGCATCTGTACTTGATTTAGAAGTTTTAACACACATTTTTGACAACGATCTTTCATATTCATTATTTGGTTGTCATTTAAAGGACAGGCATTTGCATAGGTATTGAATTCGTATCCAAAGTTGATGACATTCAGTGGTAAGAGATAGCTCGTATATTCAAGCTTATGAAGATTTTCTTTTGGGCATTTTGACAGAAATTCTGGTTCAACTACAATTTTCATAATATTTCGGTACATGTTGAGAAGATCCTCTGTAAGCTTCGTGATGCCTACATTCTGTCCTTGAAAAGGTTTGTTTACTCCTACAACTTCCTTGAGAGTCTTACGAACAAACAAAAGGGAGAGTTTATTCTGAGGATCATTATATGCTTGGCTAAGTTGATGTGTTGTATGGCAGCCTTCATTTGTAGCAGATATATTGAAATGGAGCTTAAGTACATCCCATTGATCCAGAATTACAGTTACTGCCGCTAAACGAGACAGCCAGCGTGTGCTAGCTAACCCTGGAACTCTTTTTGGTACAGAGTTTTCTAAAACTTGATACAACTCACTTTAAGTGCGCCTTCTTTTTGGGCTGTTGGCAAACCATGTGTGTGTCTCTTTTCCTATGTGGTCAAGAATTGTGGGAAGCCCATTACATGCTTTACTTGCTGTTAAATGAAGCGAATGACATACACACTTGATAAATGTGATCTCTGGATTATCCTGTCTCAATAATGTTATAAGAGAGTGAGTGCGTCCAACCATAGAATTAGCCCCATCTGTATCAATTCCAATTAGTTTATGAATATCCAAGGTGTCCTCCTCCAAACAATCTTTTACAGTCCTATATGCAGTTTCTGGAGTAGCATTTTTAAGGGGAACAAGTCTGTAGAAGGTGTCAACTATTGCTCCCTTATTTGGGACTGAAAAACCGAATGCTTAAAGCTAAGCATGAAATTCTAGCTTCATTTGTACTCTCATCAATAATCTAACTAAAAGGCTGGTCTCTAATTTATTCCATCAGTTGTTTGGTGAAAGTTGGTGCAAGTACATATTTCTGTAATCAGGAACATTTAGTGCGGTGCAACTTTATTTTTTTCAAAACATTTGACTTTTGATCTAGCAGAGGAATCAGTTCACCCAAATGATCAATTGATAAGTTAGATGAATGTTCTGTCACATAAACTGCTAGTTTCATCTCTGCTACTTTTGAAGGATCATTCACCAATGGCTGGAGACTATCCTTTATGGATACTTGCACTTTACTACCTGATGATTTTATATTGTCCATATGTTTCTTCCCTGAAGCATGAGTCACAAGTGACTTCATGTGGGCTTGTACAACTGTCCCACAGGCCTTGCATCTGGCCTTTGTAGCATCCCCAGGATATAATTGTAGCCATCCTGTAATTATAGTTGAATATAGAATGTACTATTCGTTCAAAGTTTTCAACCATAATCATAAATTTAATCACAAATAAATAACTAAGCAAATGTATATGATGGCATACATATTTAACCACCAAATGGATTTAATTTTATAAATTTGGGACTCATTTTACATTAGAAACCGAGACCTTTTGTTCATTCAAAATGAGTTCCTCTACCTAGCCCTCTCCAATAATGGTATGTTTCTTGGTTAAATAATTATAAGTGCATAATAAAAAAAAAAGTTTGCAATTAATCATAAAACTGCACAATATGCAAATCAAAATAATTCTATAAACAAGGTAAGTTTATATATATATATATATATATATATATATATATATATATATATATATATATATATATATATATATATATATATATATATATATATATATATATATATATATATATATATATATATATATATATATATATATATATATATATATATTATAAAAAAAAATCTAAATACCTTTGAATCTGGAATCATTCTCCCAAGAAGAACGATATCTTTGGTTATATTTATTGTCACTCATAACTGAGCCACTTTCTAAAGGTCTTATTAAGAAAAGTTGGGCAGATTTTTGCCTGACCTGACCGGCGATTGAAGTGACTTGTCAGTGGTTACTGGGGCCTGGTCGTGCAGAATTGCACAAGCAACATCGGTCGTAGAAAGGAATGATACTAGCCATTATTGCAATACGCGTATGATACGTTGGTAAAGTTTGGATATGTGGTAATAGGTTTCAAGTACCAATGTCAGGAAAACCGGCAGAATGGAAACATAAGTTCTACATGTTTTGATATTGCAGAATGGTTTTCTATATAATTTCATTTCATTTTTTATATTTTTGCTTTCTGCATGGATATAACTTTTTTTCCACACAAAAATCCACACAATAAAAATTTCCTCAAACATATCCATGTGCAGGTAAATATCCACAAAAAAATATTCACAAATTCTGTGTTCAGATTTTGAATCCACAAAGCAATCCACAAAGGCTGATTTTATCCACAATTTTGTGGATATTATCCACAAAGTGGCAACACTGGCTAGATTTATTGATAATTATTCATCGTTTTTGACCCTTATTAAAACCATTTATTTTTATTTACGGTCTCACTCTTAACAAGTTAGCAAACTGGATTTCTTGGCGTAAAAGTCGCTGTCAAAGGCGCCAAAAAGGAAAAAAATACGTTAAGCCGCTTTTGATTTCTAATAAAAAAAATTTTTATACATTTATCATACATATGTCACATATGTGATTGGATATTTTCATTGTTTACATATCATTATTTAACGTATATGATACTTATATATATATATATATATATATATATATATATATATATATATATATATATATATATATATATATATATATATATATATATATATATATATATATATATATATATATATATATATATATATATATATATATATATATATATATATATATATATATATATATATATATATATATATATATATATATATATATATATATATATATATATATATATATATATATATATATATATATATATATACATATATATATATATATATATATATATATATATATATATATATATATATATATATATATATATATATATATATATATATATATATATATATATATATATATATATATATATATATATTTATATATGAATGAGAAACAGATGGGGAATGTAATGACTTGTCAGATGTGAAGGGATAATAAAAGATGTGTAACGCATATCCAAGAATATTCGGTTGATGTAGACATACAGTAGAAAAAATTTAATATAATTCAGCTTCAGTTACCATAATTACACTAAACCTACGCGAAGGAAAGATCTTCCGCTTCTTGTAAGCGAGAGCTACCTGGTTGATCCTGGCCAGTAGTCATATGCTTGTCTCAAAGATTAAGCCTTGCATGTGTCAGTATTGCCAAGAATGTCTTCATTGATCAAGTGCCCTGTGGGGCGGGCACAATATCAAAGAATAGCCTCACCGTATTCCCTGCGTGTCGTAAAAGGCGACTAAAAGTGGAAGGGGCGGGGGGACTAGGAATCCCCCCCTTGTACCAACCTCCAGTGAGACGTCAAAGAAGAGGGGGGGTAGAGGGGAGAATAACTTCTCCCCAAACTGTTTCCTTTTTTGATGTCGGCTACCCCCCAATTTAAGGGGGAAACAGCCAAGGTATATGTGATTACCTAATTGTGATTACCTAATTGTGTTTACGGGAAAGAGCCCAAAGCTCGTATCTTCCCGTCTCCTGATCGGTTCCATTTTATACTTAGTGATACTTATCATACCTGTCCTTAAAACTATGGATTGAGATAGCATTAACTACCTCCTCGCTTAGCCAATTCCAATTATCAACTACTCTTACACTGAAAAAGTATTTCCTTACATCCTGCAAAGAAGTTTTCTTACGAAGCTTCAAACTATGACCTCTAGTTCTAGAGCCAGCCATATCAAAATATCGATCCCTATCCACTTCATCATAACCATGAAGGAATTTAAAGACTGTCACCATATCCCCCCTCACTCTTCTAGCTTCGAGTGATGGTAAGTCTAATTCCCTCAGCCTCTCATCATAACTGAGATTGCGTATTTCTGGCACCAGTTTCGTGGCATGTTTTTGAACTTTTTCAAGCTTAGCTATGTGCTTTTTCAAGTGCGGATTCCAAAAAGGGGGCTGCATATTCGAGTTTTGGCCTCACATAGGTTACATAAATATTTCTGAACATTTCCTTGTCCATGTGCCTGAAGGCTACCCTTACATTTGATAAGAATGCATTATATATATATATATATATATATATATATATATATATATATATATATATATATATATATATATATATATATATATATATATATATATATATATATATATATATGTGTGTGTGTGTGTGTGTGTGTGTGATTACCTAATTGTGGTTACCTAATTGTGTTTACGGGAAAGAGCCCAAAGCTCGTATCTTCCCGTCTCCTGATCGGTTCCATTTTATACTTAGTGATACTTATCATACCTGTCCTTAAAACTATGGATTGAGATAGCATTAACTACCTCCTCGCTTAGCCAATTCCAATTATCAACTACTCTTACACTGAAAAAGTATTTCCTTACATCCTGCAAAGAGGTTTTCTTACGAAGCTTCAAACTATGACCTCTAGTTCTAGAGCCAGCCATATCAAAATATCGATCCCTATCCACTCTATCATAACCATGAAGGAATTTAAAGACTGTCACCATATCCCCCCTCACTCTTCTAGCTTCGAGTGATGGTAAGTCTAATTCCCTCAGCCTCTCATCATAACTAAGATTGCGTATTTCTGGCACCAGTTTCGTGGCATGTCTTTGAACTTTTTCAAGCTTAGCTATGTGCTTTTTCAAGTGCGGATTCCAAAAGGGGGCTGCATATTCGAGTTTTGGCCTCACATAGGTTACATAAATATTTCTGAACATTTCCTTGTCCATGTGCCTGAAGGCTACCCTTACATTTGATAAGAATGCATTATGTATGTATATATATATATATATATATATATATATATATATATATATATATATATATATATATGTGTGTGTGTGTGTGTGTGTGATTACCTAATTGTGATTACCTAATTGTGTTTACGGGAAAGAGCCCAAAGCTCGTATCTTCCCGTCTCCTGATCGGTTCCATTTTATACTTAGTGATACTTATCATACCTGTCCTTAAAACTATGGATTGAGATAGCATTAACTACCTCCTCGCTTAGCCAATTCCAATTATCAACTACTCTTACACTGAAAAAGTATTTCCTTACATCCTGCAATGAAGTTTTCTTACGAAGCTTCAAACTATGACCTCTAGTTCTAGAGCCAGCCATATCAAAATATCGATCCCTATCCACTCTATCATAACCATGAAGGAATTTAAAGACTGTCACCATATCCCCCCTCACTCTTCTAGCTTCGAGTGATGGTAAGTCTAATTCCCTCAGCCTCTCATCATAACTGAGATTGCGTATTTCTGGCACCAGTTTCGTGGCATGTCTTTGAACTTTTTCAAGCTTAGCTATGTGCTTTTTCAAGTGCGGATTCCAAAAGGGGGCTGCATATTCGAGTTTTGGCCTCATATAGGTTACATAAATATTTCTGAACATTTCCTTGTCCATGTGCCTGAAGGCTACCCTTACATTTGATAAGAATGCATTATATATATATATATATATATATATATATATATATATATATATATATATATATATATATATATATATATATGTGTGTGTGTGTGTGTGTGTGTGTGTGTGTGTGTGTGATTACCTAATTGTGATTACCTAATTGTGTTTACGGGAAAGAGCCCAAAGCTCGTATCTTCCCGTCTCCTGATCGGTTCCATTTTATACTTAGTGATACTTATCATACCTGTCCTTAAAACTATGGATTGAGATAGCATTAACTACCTCCTCGCTTAGCCAATTCCAATTATCAACTACTCTTACACTGAAAAAGTATTTCCTTACATCCTGCAATGAAGTTTTCTTACGAAGCTTCAAACTATGACCTCTAGTTCTAGAGCCAGCCATATCAAAATATCGATCCCTATCCACTCTATCATAACCATGAAGGAATTTAAAGACTGTCACCATATCCCCCCTCACTCTTCTAGCTTCGAGTGATGGTAAGTCTAATTCCCTCAGCCTCTCATCATAACTGAGATTGCGTATTTCTGGCACCAGTTTCGTGGCATGTCTTTGAACTTTTTCAAGCTTAGCTATGTGCTTTTTCAAGTGCGGATTCCAAAAGGGGGCTGCATATTCGAGTTTTGGCCTCATATAGGTTACATAAATATTTCTGAACATTTCCTTGTCCATGTGCCTGAAGGCTACCCTTACATTTGATAAGAATGCATTATATATATATATATATATATATATATATATATATATATATATATATATATATATATATATATATATATATATATATATATATATATATATATATATATATGTGTGTGTGTGTGTGTGTGTGTGTGTGTGTGTGTGTGTGTGTGTGATTACCTAATTGTGATTACCTAATTGTGTTTACGGGAAAGAGCCCAAAGCTCGTATCTTCCCGTCTCCTGATCGGTTCCATTTTATACTTAGTGATACTTATCATACCTGTCCTTAAAACTATGGATTGAGATAGCATTAACTACCTCCTCGCTTAGCCAATTCCAATTATCAACTACTCTTACACTGAAAAAGTATTTCCTTACATCCTGCAATGAAGTTTTCTTACGAAGCTTCAAACTATGACCTCTAGTTCTAGAGCCAGCCATATCAAAATATCGATCCCTATCCACTCTATCATAACCATGAAGGAATTCAAAGACTGTCACCATATCCCCCCTCACTCTTCTAGCTTCGAGTGATGGTAAGTCTAATTCCCTCAGCCTCTCATCATAACTGAGATTGCGTATTTCTGGCACCAGTTTCGTGGCATGTCTTTGAACTTTTTCAAGCTTAGCTATGTGCTTTTTCAAGTGCGGATTCCAAAAGGGGGCTGCATATTCGAGTTTTGGCCTCATATAGGTTACATAAATATTTCTGAACATTTCCTTGTCCATGTGCCTGAAGGCTACCCTTACATTTGATAAGAATGCATTATATATATATATATATATATATATATATATATATATATATATATATATATATATATATATATATATATATATATATATATATATATATATATATATATATATATATATATATATGTGTGTGTGTGTGTGTGTGTGTGTGTGTGTGTGTGTGTGTGTGTGATTACCTAATTGTGATTACCTAATTGTGTTTACGGGAAAGAGCCCAAAGCTCGTATCTTCCCGTCTCCTGATCGGTTCCATTTTATACTTAGTGATACTTATCATACCTGTCCTTAAAACTATGGATTGAGATAGCATTAACTACCTCCTCGCTTAGCCAATTCCAATTATCAACTACTCTTACACTGAAAAAGTATTTCCTTACATCCTGCAATGAAGTTTTCTTGCGAAGCTTCAAACTATGACCTCTAGTTCTAGAGCCAGCCATATCAAAATATCGATCCCTATCCACTCTATCATAACCATGAAGGAATTTAAAGACTGTCACCATATCCCCCCTCACTCTTCTAGCTTCGAGTGATGGTAAGTCTAATTCCCTCAGCCTCTCATCATAACTGAGATTGCGTATTTCTGGCACCAGTTTCGTGGCATGTCTTTGAACTTTTTCAAGCTTAGCTATGTGCTTTTTCAAGTGCGGATTCCAAAAGGGGGCTGCATATTCGAGTTTTGGCCTCACATAGGTTACATAAATATTTCTGAACATTTCCTTGTCCATGTGCCTGAAGGATACCCTTACATTTGATAAGAATGCATATGCTGCCCTTACTGTGCCATTTATATGTGTTTCTGGAGACAAATCTCCAGTGTGTTTACTCCTAGATGTGTGATTACCTAATTGTGTTTACGGGAAAGAGCCCAAAGCTCGTATCTTCCCGTCTCCTCATCGGTTCCATTTTATACTTAGTGATACTTATCATACCTGTCCTTAAAACTATGGATTGAGATAGCATTAACTACCTCCTCGCTTAGCCAATTCCAATTATCAACTACTCTTACACTGAAAAAGTATTCCCTTACATCCTGCAAAGAAGTTTTCTTACGAAGCTTCAAACTATGACCTCTAGTTCTAGAGCCAGCCATATCAAAATATCGATCCCTATCCACTCTATCATAACCATGAAGGAATTTAAAGACTGTCACCATATCCCCCCTCACTCTTCTAGCTTCGAGTGATGGTAAGTCTAATTCCCTCAGCCTCTCATCATAACTGAGATTGCGTATTTCTGGCACCAGTTTCGTGGCATGTCTTTGAACTTTTTCAAGCTTAGCTATGTGCTTTTTCAAGTGCGGATTCCAAAAGGGGGCTGCATATTCGAGTTTTGGCCTCACATAGGTTACATAAATATTTCTGAACATTTCCTTGTCCATGTGCCTGAAGGCTACCCTTACATTTGATAAGAATGCATTATGTCTGCCTCTATATCTATAGCCATATATATATAGATATATATCTAGAGAGATCTATATATCTAGCTCTAGATATGTGTGTGTGTGTGTGATTACCTAATTGTGATTACCTAATTGTGTTTACGGGAAAGAGCCCAAAGCTCGTATCTTCCCGTCTCCTGATCGGTTCCATTTTATACTTAGTGATACTTATCATACCTGTCCTTAAAACTATGGATTGAGATAGCATTAACTACCTCCTCGCTTAGCCAATTCCAATTATCAACTACTCTTACACTGAAAAAGTATTTCCTTACATCCTGCAATGAAGTTTTCTTACGAAGCTTCAAACTATGACCTCTAGTTCTAGAGCCAGCCATATCAAAATATCGATCCCTATCCACTCTATCATAACCATGAAGGAATTTAAAGACTGTCACCATATCCCCCCTCACTCTTCTAGCTTCGAGTGATGGTAAGTCTAATTCCCTCAGCCTCTCATCATAACTGAGATTGCGTATTTCTGGCACCAGTTTCGTGGCATGTCTTTGAACTTTTTCAAGCTTAGCTATGTGCTTTTTCAAGTGCGGATTCCAAAAGGGGGCTGCATATTCGAGTTTTGGCCTCACATAGGTTACATAAATATTTCTGAACATTTCCTTGTCCATGTGCCTGAAGGCTACCCTTACATTTGATAAGAATGCATTATGTATGTATACATATATATATATATATATATATATATATATATATATATATATATATATATATATATATATATATATATATATATATATATGTGTGTGTGTGTGTGTGATTACCTAATTGTGATTACCTAATTGTGTTTACGGGAAAGAGCCCAAAGCTCGTATCTTCCCGTCTCCTGATCGGTTCCATTTTATACTTAGTGATACTTATCATACCTGTCCTTAAAACTATGGATTGAGATAGCATTAACTACCTCCTCGCTTAGCCAATTCCAATTATCAACTACTCTTACACTGAAAAAGTATTCCCTTACATCCTGCAAAGAAGTTTTCTTACGAAGCTTCAAACTATGACCTCTAGTTCTAGAGCCAGCCATATCAAAATATCGATCCCTATCCACTCTATCATAACCATGAAGGAATTTAAAGACTGTCACCATATCCCCCCTCACTCTTCTAGCTTCGAGTGATGGTAAGTCTAATTCCCTCAGCCTCTCATCATAACTGAGATTGCGTATTTCTGGCACCAGTTTCGTGGCATGTCTTTGAACTTTTTCAAGCTTAGCTATGTGCTTTTTCAAGTGCGGATTCCAAAAGGGGGCTGCATATTCGAGTTTTGGCCTCACATAGGTTACATAAATATTTCTGAACATTTCCTTGTCCATGTGCCTGAAGGCTACCCTTACATTTGATAAGAATGCATTATGTCTGTATCTCTCTATATCTATAGCTCTATATATATATAGATATATATCTAGAGAGATCTATATATCTAGCTCTAGATATGTGTGTGTGTGTGTGTGTGTGATTACCTAATTGTGATTACCTAATTGTGTTTACGGGAAAGAGCCCAAAGCTCGTATCTTCCCGTCTCCTCATCGGTTCCATTTTATACTTAGTCATACTTATCATACCTGTCCTTAAAACTATGGATTGAGATAGCATTAACTACCTCCTCGCTTAGCCAATTCCAATTATCAACAACTCTTACACTGAAAAAGTATTTCCTTACATCCTGCAATGAAGTTTTCTTACGAAGCTTCAAACTATGACCTCTAGTTCTAGAGCCAGCCATATCAAAATATCGATCCCTATCCACTCTATCATAACCATGAAGGAATTTAAAGACTGTCACCATATCCCCCCTCACTCTTCTAGCTTCGAGTGATGGTAAGTCTAATTCCCTTAGCCTCTCATCATAACTGAGATTGCGTATTTCTGGCACCAGTTTCGTGGCATGTCTTTGAACTTTTTCAAGCTTAGCTATGTGCTTTTTCAAGTGCGGATTCCAAAAGGGGGCTGCATATTCGAGTTTTGGCCTCACATAGGTTACATAAATATTTCTGAACATTTCCTTGTCCATGTGCCTGAAGGCTACCCTTACATTTGATAAGAATGCATTATGTATGTATATATATATATATATATATATATATATATATATATATATATATATATATATATATATATATATATATATATGTGTGTGTGTGTGTGTGTGTGTGATTACCTAATTGTGATTACCTAATTGTGTTTACGGGAAAGAGCCCAAAGCTCGTATCTTCCCGTCTCCTCATCGCTTCCATTTTAGACTTAGTGATACTTATCATACCTGTCCTTAAAACTATGGATTGAGATAGCATTAACTACCTCCTCGCTTAGCCAATTCCAATTATCAACTACTCTTACACTGAAAAAGTATTTCCTTACATCCTGCAAAGAAGTTTTCTTACGAAGCTTCAAACTATGACCTCTAGTTCTAGAGCCAGCCATATCAAAATATCGATCCCTATCCACTCTATCATAACCATGAAGGAATTTAAAGACTGTCACCATATCCCCCCTCACTCTTCTAGCTTCGAGTGATGGTAAGTCTAATTCCCTCAGCCTCTCATCATAACTGAGATTGCGTATTTCTGGCACCAGTTTCGTGGCATGTCTTTGAACTTTTTCAAGCTTAGCTATGTGCTTTTTCAAGTGCGGATTCCAAAAGGGGGCTGCATATTCGAGTTTTGGCCTCACATAGGTTACATAAATATTTCTGAACATTTCCTTGTCCATGTGCCTGAAGGCTACCCTTACATTTGATAAGAATGCATATGCTGCCCTTACTATGCCATTTATATGTATTTCTGGAGACAAATCTGCCAGTATGTTTACTCCTAGATGTGTGATTACCTAATTGTGTTTACGGGAAAGAGCCCAAAGCTCGTATCTTCCCGTCTCCTGATCGGTTCCATTTTATACTTAGTGATACTTATCATACCTGTCCTTAAAACTATGGATTGAGATAGCATTAACTACCTCCTCGCTTAGCCAATTCCAATTATCAACTACTCTTACACTGAAAAAGTATTTCCTTACATCCTGCAATGAAGTTTTCTTACGAAGCTTCAAACTATGACCTCTAGTTCTAGAGCCAGCCATATCAAAATATCGATCCCTATCCACTCTATCATAACCATGAAGGAATTTAAAGACTGTCACCATATCCCCCCTCACTCTTCTAGCTTCGAGTGATGGTAAGTCTAATTCCCTCAGCCTCTCATCATAACTGAGATTGCGTATTTCTGGCACCAGTTTCGTGGCATGTCTTTGAACTTTTTCAAGCTTAGCTATATGCTTTTTCAAGTGCGGATTCCAAAAGGGGGCTGCATATTCGAGTTTTGGCCTCACATAGGTTACATAAATATTTCTGAACATTTCCTTGTCCATGTGCCTGAAGGCTACCCTTACATTTGATAAGAATGCATTATGTATGTATATATATATATATATATATATATATATATATATATATATATATATATATATATATATGTGTGTGTGTGTGTGTGTGTGTGTGATTACCTAATTGTGATTACCTAATTGTGTTTACGGGAAAGAGCCCAAAGCTCGTATCTTCCCGTCTCCTGATCGGTTCCATTTTATACTTAGTGATACTTATCATACCTGTCCTTAAAACTATGGATTGAGATAGCATTAACTACCTCCTCGCTTAGCCAATTCCAATTATCAACTACTCTTACACTGAAAAAGTATTTCCTTACATCCTGCAAAGAAGTTTTCTTACGAAGCTTCAAACTATGACCTCTAGTTCTAGAGCCAGCCATATCAAAATATCGATCCCTATCCACTCTATCATAACCATGAAGGAATTTAAAGACTGTCACCATATCCCCCCTCACTCTTCTAGCTTCGAGTGATGGTAAGTCTAATTCCCTCAGCCTCTCATCATAACTGAGATTGCGTATTTCTGGCACCAGTTTCGTGGCATGTCTTTGAACTTTTTCAAGCTTAGCTATGTGCTTTTTCAAGTGCGGATTCCAAAAGGGGGCTGCATATTCGAGTTTTGGCCTCACATAGGTTACATAAATATTTCTGAACATTTCCTTGTCCATGTGCCTGAAGGCTACCCTTACATTTGATAAGAATGCATTATGTATGTATATATATATATATGTGTGTGTGTGTGTGATTACCTAATTGTGATTACCTAATTGTGTTTACGGGAAAGAGCCCAAAGCTCGTATCTTCCCGTCTCCTGATCGGTTCCATTTTATACTTAGTGATACTTATCATACCTGTCCTTAAAACTATGGATTGAGATAGCATTAACTACCTCCTCGCTTAGCCAATTCCAATTATCAACTACTCTTACACTGAAAAAGTATTTCCTTACATCCTGCAATGAAGTTTTCTTACGAAGCTTCAAACTATGACCTCTAGTTCTAGAGCCAGCCATATCAAAATATCGATCCCTATCCACTCTATCATAACCATGAAGGAATTTAAAGACTGTCACCATATCCCCCCTCACTCTTCTAGCTTCGAGTGATGGTAAGTCTAATTCCCTCAGCCTCTCATCATAACTGAGATTGCGTATTTCTGGCACCAGTTTCGTGGCATGTCTTTGAACTTTTTCAAGCTTAGCTATGTGCTTTTTCAAGTGCGGATTCCAAAAGGGGGCTGCATATTCGAGTTTTGGCCTCACATAGGTTACATAAATATTTCTGAACATTTCCTTGTCCATGTGCCTGAAGGCTACCCTTACATTTGATAAGAATGCATTATGTATGTATATATATATATATATATATATATATATATATATATATATATATATATATATATATATATATATATATATATATATATAGTGTGTGTGTGTGTGTGTGTGTGTGTGTGATTACCTAATTGTGATTACCTAATTGTGTTTACGGGAAAGAGCCCAAAGCTCGTATCTTCCCGTCTCCTGATCGGTTCCATTTTATACTTAGTGATACTTATCATACCTGTCCTTAAAACTATGGATTGAGATAGCATTAACTACCTCCTCGCTTAGCCAATTCCAATTATCAACTACTCTTACACTGAAAAAGTATTTCCTTACATCCTGCAAAGAAGTTTTCTTACGAAGCTTCAAACTATGACCTCTAGTTCTAGAGCCAGCCATATCAAAATATCGATCCCTATCCACTCTATCATAACCATGAAGGAATTTAAAGACTGTCACCATATCCCCCCTCACTCTTCTAGCTTCGAGTGATGGTAAGTCTAATTCCCTTAGCCTCTCATCATAACTGAGATTGCGTATTTCTGGCACCAGTTTCGTGGCATGTCTTTGAACTTTTTCAAGCTTAGCTATGTGCTTTTTCAAGTGCGGATTCCAAAAGGGGGCTGCATATTCGAGTTTTGGCCTCACATAGGTTACATAAATATTTCTGAACATTTCCTTGTCCATGTGCCTGAAGGCTACCCTTACATTTGATAAGAATGCATTATGTATGTATATATTTATATGTGTGTGTGTGTGTGATTACCTAATTGTGATTACCTAATTGTGTTTACGGGAAAGAGCCCAAAGCTCGTATCTTCCCGTCTCCTGATCGGTTCCATTTTATACTTAGTGATACTTATCATACCTGTCCTTAAAACTATGGATTGAGATAGCATTAACTACCTCCTCGCTTAGCCAATTCCAATTATCAACTACTCTTACACTGAAAAAGTATTTCCTTACATCCTGCGAAGAAGTTTTCTTACGAAGCTTCAAACTATGACCTCTAGTTCTAGAGCCAGCCATATCAAAATATCGATCCCTATCCACTCTATCATAACCATGAAGGAATTTAAAGACTGTCACCATATCCCCCCTCACTCTTCTAGCTTCGAGTGATGGTAAGTCTAATTCCCTCAGCCTCTCATCATAACTGAGATTGCGTATTTCTGGCACCAGTTTCGTGGCATGTCTTTGAACTTTTTCAAGCTTAGCTATGTGCTTTTTCAAGTGCGGGTTCCAAAAGGGGGCTGTATATTCGAGTTTTGGCCTCACATAGGTTACATAAATATTTCTGAACATTTCCTTGTCCATGTGCCTGAAGGCTACCCTTACATTTGATAAGAATGCATATGCTGCCCTTACTATGCCATTTATATGTATTTCTGGAGACAAATCTGCCAGTATGTTTACTCCTAGATCTCTCTCATTTTCTGTCTCTTGAAGTTGTACTCCAGCCACCGAGTAGTCAAGCTTGGGCCTTCTTGCACTTGTACCCATTCTCATTACCTTACATTTTGAAGTATTGAATTTCATTAGCCACTTTTCTGACCACTCATGCAGATTATTTAGATCCTCCTGAAGTTCTCTACCATTGTTCTCGTTCTTTACTTTCTTCACAATCTTTGCATCATCTGCAAACATATTCATGAATGAATTTACAGACTCTGGTAGGTCATTTACATATACAAGGAACAAAAGTGGCCCTAAAACTGAACCCTGTGGAACTCCACTACTAACTCTTCTCCATTCAGACACTGAGTGTCTTACTCTAACCCTCTGTTCCCTTCCTTCTAAGTAAGTTTTTATCCATTCCAAAACATTTCCACCTATTCTAGCCATTGATTGCAGCTTCCTAATAAGTCTCCCATGTGGAACAGTGTCAAACGCTTTCTGGAAGTCTAGGAATATGCAATCTGCCCAGCCCTCTCTTTCCTGTAAGATTTGGCTTACCTCATCATAAAATTCTAATAAGTTTGTTACTGTTGATCTACCTTCTCTGAAGCCATGTTGCCTCACTGACAAAAAGTTGAAGGATTCCAAGTGAAGAGAGATATGTTTCCTTAGTAGTTTCTCCATAACTTTGCAAACTATGCTGGTCAAGGAAACTGGTCTATAGTTCAGAGCCGTATCCCTCCTTCCCTTTTTGAAGATAGGTATCACATTTGCTTGTTTCCAGCATCTTGGAATCTCCCCCGACTCCAGTGACTCCTTAAATATGATACTTAGTGCCACTGATATTGTGTTTGCGCATTTTTTAAGCACATGAGGGGATATGTCATCGGGACCTGTAGCTTTATGAACATCTAAATCCATCAGCGCTTTGCATACCTCTGTGGCTGTAAGGTTGATGTTCTCTAAATACCGGCCCTTGAGTGTGTGTGTGTGTGGAGGATTTCCTGTGTGTTATTTACCCTTCGATCTTATAACCCCCTAAATTCGGAAATCCTGACACGGCTTCAGTAGAGGCCTACCACGATCTCAAATTTAAATCCTCTACCAATAAAATATAATTAATATTACATGCATAGACATACATGCAAATATTTTATAAGGGTGTTTATGAACTGCTGATATGTGAATATTTAAATAAACTCTCCTCACCTTAAATTAAAACTTCCTCATACAGAATAATACATTTTCTAACATACATTCTACCTACGAGTGTTCAATTAAAATAGCTCATTCTGTCCCTCACACATAATTATAAATATTATTAGAAGTAAGGTTAATCTGTACTTATCTATCCGGATAACCCTGATGTCGTTAGCAATCACGGGACTCCGAATCAAAAACGTATCTTCTGATCCACGGATCTCTATCACGTTCTTCTACTTGAGTGTCTCGTAACGCCCCACGAGAACAACAAACTTTTTGTCGACAAACTTTTTGTGGGCGTATATGCACCATCAATAATCACGGTAGCAAATGTACTTCATAAACCTCAGCTACGACCGATTTTACACATCCTAAACATGAGTGTCTCGTAGCATCTCACGAGGACAACTAACTTTTTGTAATAAAGTCTTACAAAACTCCTCTCTCTTTTTAGGGGTCCTTGATACTAGGACTAACCTGAGTTATGACTTGTTTACAACGGTTCTTTGTTCAACGAGGCGATGCAATAAGCGTTATCAAGGAGGTGAAGGGTTAATGGCTAAAATCCATTAGCGACTAACATTTCTTTCGCCAAGTCTTCTAAAGCCAGCCTCCATAGTAAACTACACAGTATACATACGAATATACGTATATACATGATAGAAATTAATAAGTACACATACTAAGTCAAAAAGTATACATTCATGCACTTACGTTACAATAAACGAAACTATATGCAAAACAACACTTACATAATGTACGTAGAAATAAACTGTCTTGAAATATATTCAAGACATCCTGGGCCCCTCCAAAAAAGGAAAAATGGGGGGTCTTCCCTATCAGTACTACAATTTATCATCTATGATTAAGCGTGCCCACAATTCTTCAACCCTTTGGGCAGCTTGACATTCAGATCTTTCATAATTTGATGATTCCTCTTTGTATACTTCTGACAACAGATATTCCCATGAGAGCTTTTCAGACCAAGCTCTCTGAATAAGAATTTTTCCTCTTCTTAGTAAGGGTGATATTAGACCTAAGGGGTCAAAAAATATACCCACCAGTGACAGAAGTTTAAGTTTGGTCAACACATCTCCTCTAGCCTTCAGACTTTTCAAAGACAACTTGTCTGTATTAACATTCCAGATTAAACTAAAGCTTGTTTCTTTCGGAGATCTAGATTTTTCAGAAAGGCGCTGCTCCAGTACCCTTTGAAGTCTTGCATTGTTGGAATTCAATGCTTGCAGTGATATTTTGGCCTTTTCCCACTCTACATCTGCAGTATTGCATATATCAAACTGTTTCTCTTCACTGGTACAAGCATCCAACAAATTACCCACATTAACTTTCTCCAATATTTCCTCCAACTGTTCTATTAGAGACTTCATTTGTCCAAAGGCACTCTGAAAATTGTGTAGGAGAGGAGTGTGGATAGGCTTCAAGGGAACAGAATCTGTAAAACTTCTAAGTGTAGTTTTATCTTCGTAATGCACTTCTCGCTTTACTCCAATACTCTCTGGCTTCCACAACTTATTAACAGGCTCCATGACCTCTGCAATCAACAACTTACTATCAGGCTCTATCGCCTCTTCAATCAACAACTTATTAACAGGCACTATGACCTCTTCAATCAACAACTTATTAACTGGCTCTACGGCCACTTCAATCAACTCTTGAGTAGCTGTAGGACAAACCTGTGGTCCTACTCGTATAACAAGTTGGTTTTGTACATTATTGGGTTCATGTTGAACATCATGCGGAATTGGACCATACAACATGATACCACCTGGTGCTTCCATCAGATTATATGCCTCCCACTTGTTAATACCACTAACGAACTGGCTAAAATGTAAGGCACCAAAAACAATGCCAATGTTGTCAAGTACATCAATATCAATATCTTCATCAGCCAGCTTATGTCCATTAGACTTTAACACATTTGCAGCCTTTGTAATCCCAGGGGTGTGAATACTAATGGGTAAGTCATCAACTGCAAGCAATTTAACTCTGGCCTTCTTTTGTCCTATCTTGATAATCACATTTACAATAGGAAAGGTTCCTTTCTTTGTTTCTGAACGGAAAGCATCAATGCCAAGAGTAATTTCATCTACTGGGTTCAATTTAAGAGTTTCAACTAGTTCCTTTGTTATGAAGGAACATTGTGAACCTGTGTCAAAAAACAACCTCGTGTTTACCCAAAAGCTTCCATTTGAACTGCTTACCTTTCCACTGGCAGTAGGCAGAGCGCATGAAGGTAAATTTGGTTTCACAATTTGTTTTTGTACTGCATTCACAGTCATCATACCCACATGAATGTTGTCCCTTTCTGAATTAGAATGTTCTTGGCCTTTGTTTGATTCAGCTTTCATTTTCGAACCAATATCTGATTGTTTCCCTGAAAACTTAGATTCTTTCAACTCCCTTTGAAACTGTGCTCCTTGTTTGTAACAAAGAGCAGTATGGTGGCCATTTTTCTTACATTTCTTGCAATTTAACTGAGCGTAGCATTTATATGCATAATGTCCTGACTGAGTACATTTCAGACATTTTTAGCTGTCTCTCAGTTTCTCTTTACGTTCATTTATGCTAACTACTTTATTACAGTGCTCAGACTTATGACTTTGCCAACCACAAAATGCACATTCTGATTTACTATTTACTACCTTTGCAGTAACACCATAACTACCCATATTCCTTTTATAGGACTGGGTCTCATCTCTCTGGTAGGTTTGGGTCTCATCTCTCTGGTAGGTTTGGGTCTCTCCCTTTGTGTTACCTTTAGTATTGTTGCCCTCTATATGATATACATATTTTCCCAGTTCCTTCAAGAGGGTTTCATATGTAGGATATTTCGTGTCTATTTTCATGCTAATCCAGTTCTCAACATCTGGCAATTTCATCATCACGAGTTCTGAAAACACCCAATCAGTGTTCTCCATGTCTTTATAATTTTTCAGACTTCGAGTAATGGCTTCTACTTCCTGCTTGAACTTAAAAAGTGATGAATAATTAGAAGAGGGAGTTGGTATTTTTACCAATTTCCTCATTAAAGTTCGTACAATTCTGTCTTTGCTGGCATAAACAGCTTGTAGCTGTTGAATGCAGTCATCATAACTCTCACTAGCAACAGAATATCCCTTTATGGTGTCTTTTGCATCTCCTTTAAGGGCATATCTTAAGATGGTAAACTTTGTCATAGTTACCATAGAAGTACTATGTACTAAACTATCAAACGTATCCCAAAACTCGTTCCATTCATCATAGTTTCCAGAGAACTGTGGTATTTTTACTTCAGGAAATTTAGGTGTGGGTTGCCCACTGGGGAGGCTTGAACTCTCGAAACTAGGAGCTCTAGTACTCTTCATAGTTCCTAACTTACGAATCCGTTCTAGGACAGCTAAGCTAATTTAATTTACTGTTTCAGCTAGATTGTCATGTTCTGTATCCTCCTCTTCAGAATCCCTTTTAAGGGGCTTATACTCGATATATTCTTCATATTTCCTATCATATCTTCCAAATCTTTCTGTTAGCGTATGATGACATATTTCTAAATAATTAACAACAAGTGTCTCATCATCTTTGGCAAGTTCTGTTTGACACTGAACACAATCACGTTGAACCAATTCCCGAAGGCGTTTTAATGCCTCAGGTTTAACCGACATATTGAGAAAGCAAATAGAACATAAAACAATAAACAAATAGTTGATGTTATTTTATCATCAAAGAATCCACGATCTTCTCTATGCATCCACAGTGCAACGAACAATCACTCTGTAAGAGTATCAAATGACAATCTTCCAAAATTTCAAGATAACATACAGTTATTTAATTCCGTCAATTATGACGCCAATCCTCAAAGTGTAAAACACACTTTTCATCAATTAAACGACACTTGCTGATGCAATAAAGGGGAATGTGGCAGTAAAAAAGGCTGTAAAGGTGGTGGCACTGGAAAACATACAAACAGTTGACAATAAAGGGACAGTAATCGAAAAAAATGAAAGACGTTGTGATGGAAAGGGCAAACCCACTCATCAGACAGGCATTTGATAAGGAGAAGACAGTGGTAATCTCAGGCATAAGCGAATCCCAGGAGCCAACATGGCAGGGGAGGCTTGAAGAAAATAAAGCTAGGGTTGTAGACCTGATAAGAAAGCTTGGAGTAGTTTGTGGTCCTGAGGATATTGTAAACATACACCAACTAGGTAAATATTCGAGGGAAGGAAAGCCGAGACCAACAAAAGTAACCTTTGAGAGAGGGGAAGCATGTAGGGAAATATTGTTGAGAAAAAAAGTCTACAAGACCTTCAAGAACTCAAAGAAGTGTTCATTAGACGATACAGAACACAGGAAGAGATGGGAAAGATCAAAAACTTGTTGCAAGAGTCAAGAAGGTTAAATGAGGAAAGAAATGAAGAAGAGAAGAAAATTGTTCATTTCAGAGTTCTCCCGGACAAAGGGGAGATAAAGAAAATAATGACAGAAGATCAGGGGATGGGGCCTCATTACGATTGTTATACACAAATGCTGATGGATTAGCTGGTAAGGAAGTAGAATTAAAAGATAGGATTCACAACAGTAAGGCAGATATAGTAGCAATTACAGAGACTAAGTTGAGTGAGGACATAAACAGTGTCACAGTTTTTCCTAAGGGCTTCAGAATACTAAGGGTTGAAAGATCTGAGAGGACTGGTGGAGAGATAGCACTGCTCATAAGTGAAAGGATTCAAGTTGAAGAAATAAACTTGGCTATAGAAAGTGAGTTCAAGGAATTTCTTGTTGCTCGCATAAATACTGGGTCAGAGAGCATTATAATAACTGTTGTATATAACCCACCAAGGAACCAGAATAGGCTTGAAGTTTATGAGGAAAGTCATATAGGTACTATTGAAGTCATAAACTCAGTTGTTAACATGGCAAGGGAAAAAAATGTAGGATTTTGATTATGGGAGACTTTAATCATAAAGAGATAGATTGGATAAATCTTGACCCACACAGTGGTGAGGACTCATTTGGGGCAAGATTCCTAGATTGCGTACAAGGGAATTTCCTACACCAACATGTAATGGAACCAACAAGGGCCAGGGGTGGGGATGAGCCATCACTACTTGATCTAGTATTCACAGATAATGTGTTGGATATTGAAAAAATTGAGTATGAACCACCAATTGGAAAGAGTGACCACTGTGTTGTTGATGGAGTATATCATTGAGGAGGAGGAACTATCCGAAAGGAGATTACATCAAAATGAATGAGCTTTTTGCAGTTATTGACTGGGGAACCTTATTTTACAACAAATCTGTACAAGAAATGTATGACATCTTTTGTGAGAAATATGGGAAGATAGTCGATTGCTGCATAACTTTCACCAAAGTAGGTGTAATTTATGCCAGAGAGAAATGGTTCGATAATGAGTGTAAAAGAGCTAAGGAGTGGAGAGACAAATGATGGAAAAGGTATAGGAGGAGAAAAAACATAAATGCCTGGCAAACCTACAAAAGAGCAAGAAATGACTACCTAAGTAAAAGAAGAGAGGCAGAGAGAGACTATGAGAGGGACATCACCAGGAAGGCTAAAGAAAATCCCAAGCTTTTCCACAGCTTTATCAGAGGAAAACTGAAGGTAAAAGAACAGGTTTTAAGGCTAAAGAGAGCAATGGAAGCATCACTGAGACGGATGAAGAGATCTGCAAAGAATTGAACAAGGAGTTTCAGTCAGTATTTACAGTAGAAAATACCCCACCCCCTCAGATTGCAGAGATAGAAGCTCAAGGGCCGGTATTAGAGGACATCAACCTTACAGCCACAGAGGTATGCAAAGTGCTGATGGATTTAGATGTTCATAAAGCTACAGGTCCTGATGACATATCCCCTCATGTGCTTAAAAAATGCGCAAACTCAATATCAGTAGCACTAAGTGATTACCTAATTGTGATGAGAGGCTGAGGGAATTAGACTTACCATCACTCGAAGCTAGAAGATTGAGGGGGGATATGGTGACAGTCTTTAAATTCCTTCATGGTTATGATAGAGTGGATAGGTATCGATATTTTGATATGGCAGGCTCTAGAACTAGAGGTCATAGTTTGAAGCTTCGTAAGAAAACTTCTTTGCAGGATGTAAGGAAATACTTTTTCAGTGTAAGAGTAGTTGATAATTTTAATTAGCTAAGCGAGGAGGTAGTTAATGCTATCTCAATCCATAGTTTTAAGGACAGGTATGATAAGTATCACTAAGTATAAAATGGAACCGATCAGGAGACGGGAAGATACGAGCTTTGGGCTCTTTCCCGTAAACACACTTAGGTAATCACAATTAGGTAATCTCACACACCATTCCTTGAAGCTTTGAAAGAAAACTTCATTGCAGGATGTAAGGAAGTACTCTTTTAGTGTAAGAGTAGTTGATAATTGGAATTCGCTAAGCGAGGAGGTAGTTAATGCTAACGCAATTCATAGTTTTAAGGACAAGCATGATAACTATCACTAAGTACAAAATGGAACCGATCAGGAGATGGGAAGTTACAAGCTTTGGGCTCTTTCCCGTAAGAATAATTATGTAATTACATATGTAAGGTAATGAAAATGGGTACAAGTGCAAAAGGGCCAAACTTGAATACTTATTACCACGAGCAGAACTTCAGGAGACAGAGAATGAGAGAGATATAGGAGTAAATATGCTGTCAGATTTGCTCCAAAAATGCATATAAATGGCATAGTAAGGGCAGCATATGCTTCCTTAGCAAATGTAATGGTAGCCTTCAGGCAGATGGACAAGGATATGTTCAGAAATATTTATGTAAACTATGTGAGGCCAAAACTTGAATATGTAACCCCCTTTTGGAATCCGCACTTGAAAAAGCACGTAGCTAAGCTTGAAAAAGTTCAAAGTTATGCCACGAAACTGGTGCCACAAATACGCAATCTCAGTTATGATGAGAGGCTGATTGAATTAGACTTACCATCACTCGAATCTATAAGATTGAGGGAGGATATGGTAACAGTCTTTTAAATTCTATATGGTTATGATAGCGTGGGTTGGGTTCGAAATTTCGATATGGCTGGCTCTAGAACTAGAGGTCATAGTTTGAAGCTTCGTAAGGAAACTTCTTTGCAGGATGTAAGGAAGTACTCTGTTTGGTGTAAGAGTAGTTGATAATTGGAATTCGCTAAGCGAGGAGGTAGTTAATGTTATATTAATCCATAGTTTTAAGAACAAGTATGATAAGTATCACTAAGTACAAATGGAACCGATCAGGAGACGGGTAGTTTCGAGCTTTGGGCTCTTTCCCGTAAGCACAATTAGGTAATTACATATGTAAGATAATGAGAATGGGTACAAGTGCGAAAGGGCCAAACTTGAATACTTATTAGCAGGAGCAGAACTTCAGGAGACAGAGGATTAGAGAGATATAGGAGTACATATGCTGTCAGATTTGCTCCAGAAATGCATATAAATGGCATAGTAAGGGCAGCATATGCTTCCTTAGCAAATGTAATGGTAGCCTTTAAACAGATGGACAAGGAAATGTTCAGAAATATTTATGTAAACTATGTGAGGCCAAAACTTGAATATGTAACCCCCTTTTGGAATCCGTACTTGAAAAAGCACGTAGCTAAGCTTGAATAAGTTCAAAGTTATGCCACGAAACTGGTGCCACAAATACGCAATCTCAGTTATGATGAGAGGTTGAGAGAATTAGACTTACCATCACTCGAAACTATAAGATTGAGGGGGGATATGGTGACAGTCTTTTAATTTCTTTATGGTTATGATAGCGTGGGTTGGGTTCGATATTTCAATATGGCTGGCTCTAGAACTAGAGGTCATAGTTTGAAGCTTCGTAAGGAAACTTATTTGCAGGATGTAAGGAAGTACTCTGTTTGGTGTAAGAGTAGTTGATAATTGGAATTCGCTAAGCGAGGAGGTAGTTAATGCTATATCAATCCATAGTATTAAGGACAAGTATGATAAGTATCACTAAGTACAAAATGGAACCGATCAGGAGATGGGAAGTTACGAACTTTGAGCTCTTTCCCGTAAGCACAATTAGGTAATTACATATGTAAGGTAATGAGAATGGGTACAAGTGCAAGAAGGGCCAAACTTGAATACTTAATAGCAGGAGCAGAACTTCAGGAGACAGCAAATGAGAGAGATATCGGAGTAAACATGCTGGCAGATATGTCTCCAGAAATGCATATAAATGGCATAGTAAGGGCAGCATATGCTTCCTTAGCAAATATAGTGGTAGCCTTCAGGAAAATGGACAAGGAAATGTTCAGAAATATTCATGTAACCTATGTGAGGTCAAAGCTTAAATATGCAACCCCCTTTTGGAATCCACACTTGAAAAAATATATTTAAGCTGGGCAATGTTTAAAGACATGTCATGAAACTGGTGCCAGAAATACGCAATCTCAGTTATGATAAGAGACTGAGGGAATTAGACCTACCATCGCTCGAAGCTAGAAGATTGAGAGGGATATGGTGATGGTTTTTAAGTTCCTTCATAATTATGACAGAGTGGATAGGGAGCGATATTTTAACATGGTTGGTATTAAAACTAGAGGTCATAGTTTGAAGTTTCGTAAGAAAACCTCTTTGTAGGATGTAAGGAAATACTTTTTAATGTAAGGGTAGTCGATCATTGGAATTCACTAAGCAATGAGGTAGTTAATGCAACCTCAATCCATAGTTTTAAGGGCAGGTATGATAAGTATCACTAAGTGCAAAAATGGAACCGACCAGGAGATGGGGAGTTACGTGCATGTGAGCTTTTTTTCCGAAAGCACACTTAGGTAATTACAGTTAGGTAATTATAGACACAAGAATTTCATAGCAAAAAGAAAACAACAAACAGTTGAGTGACAAACTAAGATGAATTAAATGTTGTTCAGTGCTCTCTTTTGAGAGACACATTGTAGCTTGAAATGACCAGATAATGGACAACATTGAATAGTTTAGAAAATAGTTTCAGGAGCTGAATAAAGAACATGAGTTCATGAAAACTTCCATTACAGATGGATACAACAAAATATGGCAGTAAACAAGGTAGTGAGGGAGGTGACACTGGAAAATGTAAAAAAAAATGAGTACAAATAAACAGTAAGAGAAAAATCTGACAGATGTTGTGATTGAAAGGGCTAATTCACTTATCAAAGAGGTACTAGATAAATAAAAGACAGTAATAATCTCAGGCATAAGTGAATCCCAGGAGTCAACATTGCAGGTGAGACTTGACAAAATAAATCTAGGGTTTTATACCTGTTGAAGTTTCTAAAGACATCTTCTTCTTCCTCTTCGTCTACATCTTTTACCACTTTTATGTGGAGTCGATATTTCTGGCCAGTCTTCTCCATTTGTTTCTGTCCCATACCTCATCACCCAACAAACCTTTAGACCTCAGGTCGTCATTGATGCAATCCATCCACCTACGCTTTGGTCTCCCTCTCCTGCTCCTACCCTGTATATCCATTTCCATCACCCTCCTCCCAAAATACTGTTCATCCCTCCTAATGACATGACCATACCATCTTAGTCTACTTTCTTGTATCTTATCTGATATTTCTTTAACTTTTGATCTACCTCTATTACCTCGTTTCTGATCTTATCGCATCTTGTCACCCCACACATCCATCTCAACATCTTCATCTCTGCCACATCCAGTTTTTTCTCTTGTGTCTTCTTTATTGCCCATGTCTATGCTCCATTCATCATCAAAGGTCTCACAACTGTCTTATGCACTTTACCCCTCAAATTAATCCCTATTCTCCTGTCGCACAGCACCCCAGACACTTTCTTCCAGTTCTTCCATCCCGCTTGTCTTCTTTGGGTTATTTCTGACTCTAGGTCACCATCCTCTGCTACTGTTGATCCCAAATACTTGAACTTTTCAACTCTTTTCAACACCTTCCCCTGCAAATTGACCTCCCCATCCTCATCATCTCTCAGCCTCAAGTACTCTGTCTTCTTCCTGCTGATTTTCAGTTCTCTATCCTCCATCACACTGTGTGTGTGTAACTGCCTTATTGTAATTACCTAATTGTGCTTACGATAAAGAGCCCTATGCTAATAATGCATACGGGAAAGAGCCCAATGCTCGTAACTTCCCATCTCCTGGTTGGTTCCATTTGGCACTTAGTGATACTTATCATATGTGTCCTTTAAACTATGGATTGAGTTAGCATTAACTACCTCCTCGCATAGCAAAACTCAATCATCAACTACTCTTATACTAAAAGTTTACGAAGCTTTAAACCATGACCTCTAGTTCTAGTGCCAGCCATATCAAAATATTGATCCTTATGCACTCTGTCGTAACCATGAAGGAATTTAAAAACCGTCATCATATCCCCCCTCATATTTCTAGCTTCGGGTGATGGTAAGTCTAATTCCCTCAGCCTTTCATCATAACTGAGATTGCATATTTCTGGCACCAGTTTCGTGGCATGTCTCTGAACTCTTTCCAGCTTAACTAGATTCTTTTTGAAATGTGGATTCCAAAAAGGGGCTGCATATTCAAGATTTTTCCTTACATAGGTTACATAAATATTTATGAGCATTTCCTTGTCCATTCGTCTGAAGGCTACCCACACATATGCTAAGAAAGCATATGCCGCCCTTACTGTGCCATTTACATTCATTTCTGGAGACAAATCGGCCAGTATGTTTACTCCTAGATCTCGCTCACTCTCTGTCTTTTGAAGTTCTGCTCCAGCCATTGAGTAGTCAAGCCTGGGCCTTCTCGCATCTTACCCAAGCTCATTACTTTACATTTTGAAGTATTGAATTTCATTAGCCACTTTTCTGACCAATAATGCAGGCTATTTAGGTCTTCCTGAACTTTTCTACCATTGTTCTCATCTCTTACTTTCTTCACAATCTGTGCATCAACTGCAAATATATTCATGAATGAATTTACAGACTCTGGTAGATCATTTACATAAACAAAGAACAAAAGTGGTCCTAAAACTGAACCCCTCTCCATTCAGACACTGAGTGTCTTCCTCTATCTTCTGTTCCCTTCTTTCTAAGTAAGTTTTTATTCATTCCAGGACATTTATACATATTTTCGCCATTGTTTGCAGCTTCTTAATATGTCTCCAATGTGGGACCGTATCAAAAGCCTTCTAGAAGTTTAGTATTATGCAATCTGCCCAGCCCTCTCTTTCCTGTAATATTCGGCTTACCTCAACATAAAATTCTAATAAGGTTGTTACTGTTGATCTATCTTCTCTGAAACCATGTTGTCTCACTGACAAAAAGTTGAATTATTCCAAGTGAAGAGAGATATGCTTCCTTAGTAGATTCTCCATAACCTTGCAAACTATGCGGGTCAGGGAAACAGGCCTATAGTTTAGAGCCGCATCCCTCCTTCCCTTTTTAAGGATAGGTATCACATTCGCTTGTTTCCAGCATTTTAGAATCTCCCCTGACTCCAGTGACTCTTTAAATATGATACTTAGTGCCGCTGATATTGAATTAGCTCATTTCTTAAGTACATAAAAGGGCATCTAACTCCATCAGCACTTTGCATACCTCTGTGGCTGAAATAGGATGTTCTCTAATACTGGCCCATGAGCTTCAATCTCTGCAGTCTAAGGGGGTGGGGCATGTTCTACTGTAAATACTGACTGAAACTCCTTGGTCAGTTTTTTGCAGATCTCTCCATCCGTCTCAGTGGTGCTTCCATCCACTCTCTTAAGCTTTAAAACCTGTTCATTTACCTTCAGCTTTCCTCTGATAAAGCTGTGGGAAAGGTTGAGATTGTGTGTGTGTGCATACCAATAATAAAATTTATCTTAGCCTTTCTGTTATAAGTTTTCAAGAATGTTATTGAAGAAAAATAACCGTTTACTTATTTATTCATATTATTTTTCTATTAATGATTATATAAAACAGATGATTTTATACAAAACACAATGATTCACTAGCATAGGAATAGACTGTTGGATAGACTGATGGATGGTTAGATATTTAGATACAGCGATGTGTGACAGATACATAGATATATAAATAGATCTCTATCTATGTACAGAAGCCATAATACCCCTTATAAGGGAGTGGCTGAGTCAAAACAAAAGCTTGACCCTTTGTGGGAGGAAAATACAGAGGAGGGGATTCCCAGTCCCCTCGTATCACACCATTAAATAAACTTTTACGACACTCAGGGTAAAATGGAGGAGGTATTCTTGTCCCCACCCTTAAGGGAGAAAATTGATAGATAAATATATAGATATAGATAGATATAGAGATATTTATGAATAAAATATGAATATGCACAAGTAGAGGGATAAATCTGTAGCTAACTAGATAGATAAATTGATAGATATTAGATGAATAGACAGAGAGATTGGTTGACAGTTAGATAGGTAAATAATAAAACCGATAGAAAGAGGCAAACAGATATATGTAAAACAGAAGGATAAAGAGATATAGAAGGTATATACATAGACAGATATTAAACTAAATACAAAAATTCACAAGCAAAAGGGTAACCTGATAAATAAAATAATGGATGGATAGATAGGTAGATTGGCACAGATATGGGCGTAAAAGCAAAGGGATATGGAGATATAAATAGACAGATAGACTGATAGATAGATAATAAGATAAATGTATAAATAGTGATAGAGAGAGGCAGATCTCATGGACTTCCCTACCAATGGCTTGCTTTGAAACAAAGTTCATCTGGATGTCTTCTCGACATAGCTAGAGGAAATACACGTAGTAAAAGATCCCTGTCCTAAGGGGATTGATCTCTCTACAATATTCTCTGCAAGTATTAAAATCTAATTACTCAGTTTTTATTTACAAGTTATGCATGGATTTAATAACTTCTTTTTTCAAGTTCAGTATGCTTACCCGCAGTGGTGCATGGTTAAAAAAATTAAAGATCAGTATTCTTCATTTTCAAATGTGATATTACTTTTTTCGGAGGTGAATAGATTAATATTACTCAAACATTTACTAGATAGGTGGTGCATAGAAAAGCTTGAGAACCTCTGTACATAGGGTCATACTCTTTTAGTTCTTTAGTATGTATAATCAAGAAATAAGGCTCTTTCAAAACATCTTTTTAAATATATATATATATATATATATATATATATATATATATATATATATATATATATATATATATATATATATATATATATATATATATATATATATATATATATATATATATATATATATAATACAAGAGCACAGCATCAGAGATGACTGTGTAACTTACTCAAGTCACAAGGTACCATGCTTCAAATCTGAAGAGAGTGTATAAAGAAAGCATCTCCCATAGAGGTAACAGATATCTTCACCAGTAATGATTTCGTTTAAAAGTTTCTTGCAAACTTGGTTTGCAAACTTTGAAGGCCGAACCTCATCGTCTGGCTGAATAAACAATGCTGAGAGGCAATATTTCTGTATATACGTTTCCAAATTACTTGGAAAGAGAACATTACCATCTGTATACTTTTTTGTTAACATTGGAACCACAGCATCTGAACGCTTAGAATACTCGACTTAAGAATTGATTTCGAACCCGGCGTGGGGCGCTATGGACGGCATCCAGGCTTAATTCCCCGGCCACACTCTGTCTGTGTCCACTACCCATGTCAACATAGGCAAGCTGAGAGCTTGCCTTCTGATTTTATAGTGTTCAGTGAGAACGGAAAACAATTATTCGAAGATTTTTGCATGGCAATGAATAACTTCCGTTTGGATAATAAATGCTAAGATAAAGATGTAAAATACTGTCAAGTAAGTCTCTTCTAGATCAGAGAGAATATATTAAGCAGTTTTTAAAACAAATTTAACTGCACTCTGCATAAACAGTTATTTGTTGTCAGTTTGTCTGTCAAGCCTAAGAAGATACTTTCAAATGTTTAACTACTTTCGGTGTACTCTAAAGAACTGAAATTCCTCAAAATCTGATTGGCTGATAAAGCTGTGGAAAAGCTTGCGATTTTCTTTAGCCTTCCTGGTGATGTCCCTCTCATAGTCTCTCTCTGCCTCTCTCCTTTTACTTAGGTAGTCATTTCTTGCTCTTTTGTAGGTTTACCAGGAATTTATGTTTTTTTCCTCCTATGCCTTTTCCAGCATTTGTCTCTCCACTCCTGAGCTCTTTTACACTCATTATCGAACCATTTCTCTCTGGCATGAATTACACCTACTTTGGTGACAGGTATGCAGCAATCTACTATCTTCCCATATTTCTCATAAAAGATGTCATACATTTCTTGTACAGATTTGTTGTAAAATAAGGTTCTTCAGTCAATAACTGCAAAATGCTCATTCATTTTCATGTAATTTCCTTTCGGATAGTTCCTCCTCATGTCCTTAGTGCCTCTACTCTCAGACAGAATATCTTCAATGATATACTCCATCAACAACACACAGTGGTCACTCTTTCCAATTGGTGGTTCATACTTGATTTTTCAATATCCAACACATTATCTGTGAAAACTAGATCAAGTAGTGATGGCTCATCCCCACCCTTGGCCCTCGTTGGTTCCAGTACATGTTGGTGTAGGAAATTCCTTTGTACGCAATCTAGTAATCTTGCCCCGAATGAGTCCTCACCACTGTGTGGGTCAAGATTTATCCAATCTATCTCTTTATGATTAAAATCTCCCATAATCAAAATCCTACATCTTCTCTCCCATGCCATGTAAACAACTGAGTTTATGACTTCAATATACCTATATGACTTTCCTCATAAACTTCAAGCCTATTCTGGTTCCTTGGTGGGTTATATACAACAGTTATTATAATGCTCTCTGACCCAGTATTTATGCGAGCAACAAGGAATTCCTTGAACTCACTTTCTATAGCCAAGTTTATTTCTTCAACTTGAATCCTTTCACTTATGAGCAGTGCTATCCCTCCACCAGTCCTCTCAGATCTTTTAACCCTTAATATTCTGAAGCCTTTAGAAAAAACTGTGACACTGTTTATGTCCTCACTCAACTTATTCTCTGTAATTGCTACTATATCTGCCTTACTGTTGTGAATCCTATCTTTTAATTCTACTTCCTTACCAGCTAATCCATCAGAATTTGTGTATAACAATCTTAATGATGCCCCATCCCCTGATCTTCTGCCATTATCTTCTTTATCTACGCTTTGTCTGGAAGAACTCTGAAATGAAAATTTTTCTTCTCTTCTTCATTTCTTTCCTCCTTTAACCTTCTTGCCTCTTCCAACAAGTTTTTGATCTTTCCCATCTCTTCCTGTGTTCTGTATCGTCTATGAACACTTCTTTGAATTCTTGAAGGTCTTTTAGACTTTTTTCTCAACAATATTTCCCTACATGTTTCCCCTCTCTCAATGGTTACTTTTGTTGGTCTCGGCTTTCCTTTCCTCGAATACTTACCTAGTTGGTGTATGTTTACAATTTCCTAAGGACCACAAACTACTGCAAACTTTCTTATCAGGTCTACAACCCTAGCTTTATTTTCTTCAAGTCTCCCCTGCCATGTTGGCTCCTGGGATTGGCCTATGCCTGAGATTACCACTGTCTTCTCTTTATCAAGTGCCTGTTTGATGAGTGGGTTTGCCCTTTCCATCACAACGTCTTTCATTTTGACGATTACTGTCTCTTTATAGTTAACTGTTTGTATGTTTTCCAGTGCCATCACCTTCTCAGCCTCTTTTACTGCCATGTTCCCCTTTAGTGCATCAGCAAAGGAAGTTTTCATGCATCATTTTCCATATTCAGCTCCTGGAACTCTTTTCTAAACTGTTCAATGTTTTCCTTGATCTGGACATTCCAAGCTGCAATCTCGTCTCTCTCAGAAGAGAGCAGTGAACTAACATCTAATTCATTTAGGTTGTCATTCAGGTGTTTTTTTTTTATCTTCTTGTTTAGAAATTCTGGTTTCTAGTTCACTCTTTTCCCCTAAGAGTTTCTTTATTCTGAACTATAGACCAGTTTCCTTGACCAGCATAGTTTGCAAAGTTATGGAGAAACTACTAAGGAAACATATCTCTCTTCAATTGGAATCCTTCAACTTTTTGTCAGTGAGGCAACATGGCTTCAGAGAAGGTAGATCAACAGTAACAAACTTATTAGAATTTTATGATGAGGTAAGCCAAATCTTACAGGAAAGAGAGGGCTGGGCAGATTGCATATTCCTAGACTTCCAGAAAGCGTTTGACACTGTTCCACATGGGAGACTTATTAGGAAGCTGCAATCAATGGCTAGAATAGGTGGAAATGTTTTGGAATGGATAAAAACTTACTTAGAAGGAAGGGAACAGAGGGTTAGAGTAAGACACTCAGTGTCTGAATGGAGAAGAGTTAGTAGTGGAGTTCCACAGGGTTCAGTTTTAGGGCCACTTTTGTTCCTTGTAGATGTAAATGACCTACCAGAGTCTGTAAATTCATTCATGAATATGTTTGCAAATGATGCAAAGATTGTGAAGAATATAAAAAAAGAGAACAATGGTAGAGAACTTCAGGAGGATCTAAATAATCTGCATGAGTGGTCAGAAAAGTGGCTAATGAAATTCAATACTTTAAAATGTAAGGTAATGAGAATGGGTACAAGTGCAAGAAGGCCCAAGCTTGACTACTCGGTGGCTGGAGTACAACTTCAAGAGACAGAAAATGAGAGAGATCTAGGAGTAAACATACTGGCAGATTTGTCTCCAGAAATACATATAAATGGCATAGTAAGGGCAGCATATGCATTCTTATCAAATGTAAGGGTAGCCTTCAGGCACATGGACAAGGAAATGTTCAGAAATATTTATGTAACCTATGTGAGGCCAAAACTCGAATATGCAGCCCCCTTTTGGAATCCGCACTTGAAAAAGCACATAGCTAAGCTTGAAAAAGTTCAAAGACATGCTACGAAACTGGTGCCAGAAATACGCAATCTCAGTTATGATGAGAGGCTGAGGGAATTAGACTTACCATCACTCGAAGCTAGAAGAGTGAGGGGGGATATGGTGACAGTCTTTAAATTCCTTCATGGTTATGATAGAGTGGATAGGGATCGATATTTTGATATGGCTGGCTCTAGAACTAGAGGTCATAGTTTGAAGCTTCGTAAGAAAACTTCTTTGCAGGATGTAAGGAAATACTTTTTCAGTGTAAGAGTAGTTGATAATTGGAATTGGCTAAGCGAGGAGGTTGTTAATGCTATCTCAATCCATAATTTTAAGGACAGGTATGATAAGTATCACTAAGTATAAAATGGAACCGATGAGGAGACGGGAAGATATGAGCTTTGGGCTCTTTCCCGTAAACACAGTTAGCTAATCACAATTAGGTAATCACAGATAATGTGTTGGATATTGAAAAAATTGAGTATGAACCACCAATTGGAAAGAGTGACCACTGTGTGTTGTTGATGGAGTATATCATTGAAGATATTCTGTCTGAGAGTAGAGGCACTGAGGACATGAGGAGAAACTATCCGAAAGGAGATTACATCAAAATGAATGAGCTTTTTGCAGTTATTGACTGGAGAACCTTATTTTACAACAAATCTGTACAAGAAATGTATGACATCTTTTGTGAAAAATATGGGAAGATAGTAGATTGCTGCATACCTGTCACCAAAGTAGGTGTAATTCATGCCAGAGAGAAATGGTTCGATAATGGGTGTAAAAGAGCTAAGGAGTGGAGAGACAAATGCTGGAAAAGGTATAGGAGGAGAAAAAACATAAATGCCTGGCAAGCCTACAAAAGAGCAAGAAATGACTACCTAAGTAAAAGGAGAGAGGCAGAGAGAGACTATGACAGTGACATCACCAGGAAGGCTAAAGAAAATCCCAAGCTTTTCCACAGCTTTATCAGAGGAAAACTGAAGGCAAAAGAACAGGTTTTAAGGCTAAAGAGAGCGGATGGAAGCATCACTGAGACGGATGAAGAGATCTGCAAAGAATTGAACAAGGAGTTTCAGTCAGTATTTACAGTAGAAAATACCCCACCCCCTCAGATTGCAGTGATAGAAGCTCAAGGGCCGGCATTAGAGAACATCAACCTTACAGCCACAGAGGTATGCAAAGCGCTGATGGATTTAGATGTTCATAAAGCTACAGGTCCTGATGACATATCCCCTCATGTGCTTAAAAAATGCGCAAACACAATATCAGTGGCACTAAGTATCATATTTAAGGAGTCACTGGAGTCGGGGGAGATTCCAAGATGCTGGAAACAAGCAAATGTGATACCTATCTTCAAAAAGGGAAGGAGGGATACGGCTCTGAACTATAGACCAGTTTTCTTGACCAGCATAGTTTGCAAAGTTATGGAGAAACTACTAAGGAAACATATCTCTCTTCACTTGGAATCCTTCAACTTTTTGTCAGTGAGGCAACATGGCTTCAGAGAAGGTAGATCAACAGTAACAAACTTATTAGAATTTTATGATGAGGTAAGCCAAATCTTACAGGAAAGAGAGGGCTGGGCAGATTGCATATTCCTAGACTTCCAGAAAGCGTTTGACACTGTTCCACATGGGAGACTTATTAGGAAGCTGCAATCAATGGCTAGAATAGGTGGAAATGTTTTGGAATGGATAAAAACTTACTTAGGAGGAAGGGAACAGAGGGTTAGAGTAAGACACTCAGTGTCTGAATGGAGAAGAGTTAGTAGTGGAGTTCCACAGGGTTCAGTTTTAGGGCCACTTTTGTTCCTTGTATATGTAAATGACCTACCAGAGTCTTTAAATTCATTCATGAATATGTTTGCAGATGATGCAAAGATTGTGAAGAAAGTAAATAACGAGAACAATGGTAGAGAACTTCAGGAGGATCTAAATAATCTGCATGAGTGGTCAGAAAAATGGCTAATGAAATTCAATACTTCAAAATGTAAGGTAATGAGAATGGGTACAAGTGCAAGAAGGCCCAAGCTTGACTACTCGGTGGCTGGAGTACAACTTCAAGAGACAGAAAATGAGAGAGATCTAGGAGTAAACATACTGGCAGATTTGTCTCCAGAAATACATATACATGGCATAGTAAGGGCAGCATATGCATTCTTATCAAATGTAAGGGTAGCCTTCAGGCACATGGACAAGGAAATGTTCAGAAATATTTATGTAACCTATGTGAGGCCAAAACTCGAATATGCAGCCCCCTTTTGGAATCCGCACTTGAAAAAGCACATAGCTAAGCTTGAAAAAGTTCAAAGACAGGCCACGAAACTGGTGCCAGAAATACGCAATCTCAGTTATGATGAGAGGCTGAGGGAATTAGACTTACCATCACTCGAAGCTAGGAGAGTGAGGGAGGATATGGTGACAGTCTTTAAATTCCTTCATGGTTATGATAGAGTGGATAGGGATCGATATTTTGATATGGCTGGCTCTAGAAATAGAGGTCATAGTTCGAAGCTTCGTAAGAAAACTTCTTTGCAGGATGTAAGGAAATACTTTTTCAGTGTAAGAGTAGTTGATAATTGGAATTGGCTAAGCGAGGAGGTAGTTAATGCTATCTCAATCCATAGTTTTAAGGACAGGTATGATAAGTATCACTAAGTATAAAATGGAACCGATGAGGAGACGGGAAGATACGAGCTTTGGGCTCTTTCCCGTAAATACAATTATGTAATCACACACATATGCATATATATATATTATATATATATATATATATATATATATATATATATATATATATATATATATATATATATATATATATATATATATATATATATATATATATATATATATATATTTATTAAGTAGTCACCGTGGCGCAAGCGGTAGCGTCCGCGACTCTGAGGCGTCAGGTCGAAGGTTCGCGCCCCGTCACTGTCTGAGGTTAGCAAGGGAATGCACTCAGGGTAACGATTACATCTGACAAAACAAGTCCTTCGCAAGAAGGCAACCGTCTTAGCCCTTGGTAAAAAAGGGAGTCCGTGACGTAAAACCGGAACAGAACATATATATATATATATATATATATATATATATATATATATATATATATATATATATATATATATATATATATATATATATATATATGGCACCAGCCTCCTGTTGAAATACTACAACTGAAGGTATTTGGCCCTAACTAGGGCTTCCCTAGAAAACTTCAGGATAAATCTCCATTCAGGCACAGTTTTTCCCATATGCATACATCTACACCAAATATTCTGGCATATTCGTTACACATCTTTTACTATCCCATTACATTTGACAGGTCACAACACTCCCCACCTCTGTTTCTTTTTGCTTTTTTTCCTCATTTTACGATCATTATGAAATTTCCACAGATATGGCCCCCTGTACCCGGCATAGAGGGGTGCTACAAATCTCTTGGGACCTTGTTGACTTCACTATTGGTGTGAGGGTAGACACGCTTGGGGGTAGTAATGGTTCTTCTCTTACCCTTTCACCTCCTGATAGCTCTGCATCTTTCACTCTTCACTTTTCTAACATCCGTTTTTTGAACTTAATTTTTCATCTGTGGAACATCACTTGAGTACATCCGTCCCTAACTTCCTCTTTCTCTCTGAAACTCAGCTGCCTAGCCATGCTTCCCCTGACTCATTCCAAATCTCTCACTATAACCTGTATTCTCGTTTTTGTTACAAAGGTGGGGTCTGTGCCTATTGCAACACTATCATTCCTACTGCAAGGCTCGTGGACCCTGAATCTCCTGACTTTGATGTTCTCTGGCTGAAGATCTATCTCTCCACTAACACTATATTTCTTTGCTTCTGATACTGCTCTCCTTACTCCACAGACTTTATGTTCCAATTTGAATGTCTGTCCTCTTGCCATGAGTTCTTGGTATCTTCTCACTCACACACTGAAGTTCTCTATATTAAAGACTCCAGTGTAAACCACAGTGTACATTTGTTCTTCTCACACTGATGTGATAAGAAGTGAGGCCTTTGCTTTCTCTGTTACTCACGATCTGGAGCAGATTATCAAACATCCTACTCGTGTTCCTGATTGCCACGAACATGCAACTAACACTCTTGGCCTATTTTTACTACTAATCCTTCTAACCACTCATATCCTGTGCTTTCCCTTCTTGATAAATCTGACCACTTTTGATTTCAGTCTCTTCCATTTTTTCTCCTTCTCCATCTATTTCTCCTACTCAGTGTTGCCTTTGGTACTTTGAGCCTACACAACGCGATGATTATTGTAATTTTCTCTCTAAGACCCTCCATGGGATAACCACTGCTTTTTGGTCTCGCAATCCTGATCAGGTAGCCCTAAAAGTTTCTTTCATCTTAGCAGTGAGAAAGGAGTCGTTCATCCCCTCCTCTTTGAAACCTTTTTCTCTCCCTAAGCCTTGATTTGACCTAGACTGCTCAGTGGCTTATCAGGTCAGGAATTTGGACACATCAGTCATACCAAGCCTCTCCTTCTGATTTATCTCGCTCTGCTTTTATTACAGCTATGAATTGCTGCACTTCTCTGATTAAGAGATCTAAAGCTTCCCTTTTAAGAAGGAAATTTGATGACCTTATCTCATCTCCCACCGCCAATTGTTTCTGGTCCTTTGCCAAAAATCTCTCCAAAAACTTTTGTAGCTCAAGCACTCCCCCACTCATTCGTCCTGATGGTTCTATAGTTTGTTCTCCCACTGACAAAGCTACTCTGCTTGGCTTTCTTCCATAAGCAATTCCAGCACACCTGTTCCTCATAGTTTACCCCTCCCTACTTATGCCCCCTCTTATATTTTCCTCACGTAAGTCCATAAGGTTTTTTGTTCTGTAAAGAAGAACAAGGCATCTGGACCCGATGGTATCCCCGAAATGTTCCTTAAGGAGTTTGCAGATGAATTGGCTCCCGTGCTTTGCCATCTCTTTTACCACATTCTCTTCATCGGTATCTATCCTTCTTCTTGGAGGCATTATCTATTTTAACCTCCTAAAAAGAGTGAATACTCTATTCCCTCAAACTAATAAGCTATTGTCTTAAAGTCTGCTATTGCTAAAGTATTCATAACTTTATTCAAGTCTTACTTCTTAGAACATCTTGAATGTAGCTCGCTTAATGCTGATCACCAGTACTGCTTACGCAAGGCAAGATCCAGTAGTGACCTCCTGTCCTATCATACTCATGTGTGGTCAACTTTTGAGGAACAATGGGGAATCCTTTGTCATCACTCTTGATATTCTGGGGCTATTAGTAAAGTTTGGCACAAGGTTTTGTTGGCTAAACTCCTTACCAATGGTTTTACCCCTTCTCTCTGTTCTCTGATTTCCAGTATTCTTTCTGACCATTTTATATCTCTAGTTGTTGGCAGCTCAACATCTAGCTCATTTCCTGTTACCAGTGGTGTTCCACATGGCTATGATCTTTCATCTACTGTGTTCCTTTTCTTTATCAACGATCTTCTTCAGTCCCCTTCCTCCTCTCTTCTTCATGCCTTTGCAGATGATTCTACCTATCATTTTCCCTGTGCCTACTCTTCACAACCTTCATCTGCTACTTGCAGCCAGACTTGAATAACTTTTCTACTCTCAGCTCTGATTTTTAGAGGGTATCTGATTGAGGAACCCAAAATTTACTGAAATATAATGCCTCCAAGACACAGTTTCTGCCTATCTCTTTATCTTCTTCTCCTCCTAATAGTGCTATATTCTTTGAAACAAAGGAAATTTGCCATATTAATTCTATTAAAATTTTTGGAGGCCAGGAGTCACATAATCCAAATTCCTAAATCTGCATCCAAAAAATTGGAGAATCTTTTTAGTGTTTGCCATCAGTCTTCCTCTCTCCAAATACTTAAAATCTATAAAGGTCTTATCCATCCCTGCTTAGAATACTGTTCACACATCTGGGGTGCTTCTTCTTATACTCATCTCCTTGATAGGGTTGAATTTAAAGCAATCATGCTCATCAGTGACCTTTCTCTTACTTTTAATCAGGATTATCTTTCTCTTCACCGTAAAGTATCATTCCTTTCTCTTTTCTATCACTACTACTTCCATCGCTGCTCTGAGGAATCGGCGACTTGCATCCCTTCCCTGCTGCTGAGACCAAGTAGCACTCACCAGACAACCTTGTCTCACAGGTACTGTGTGGATATCGGTAGCTTCCGGATTGGTTGGTGCAGCGACTGCATCTTTTCATCCACCTCGAGAGTCTGGAACTCTCTCCTCCTTCTGTCTTCCCTAATTCTTATAACCTCTCTTCCTTCAAAATGCACATCTATCATCATCTTAGGACCTATTCCAGACATATCTGTAGGTTTTCAATACTTTGCTATTCTCTCAGCCTGTCTTTTTCTATTGTTTATTACTCCCTGAATTCTGCCTTGTCCTTAAGCTTTTACTTTTTCTTCACCTTAATGTTTTCTTGGTGCCTTGGCCTCATAAGGGCAGTTTTTTTGTCTGTCCTGATGTCACACTATATATATATATATATATATATATATATATATATATATATATATATAATATATATATATATATATAATATATAATATTATAATATATATATATATATATATATATATATATATATATATATATATATCACAGAGGGTTAGAGTAAGACACTTAGTGTCTGAATGGAGAAGAGTTAGTAGTGGAGTTCCACAGGGTTCAGTTTTAGGGCCACTTTTGTTCCTTGTATATGTAAATGACCTACCAGAGTCTGTAAATTCATTCATGAATATGTTTGCAGATGATGCAAAGATTGTGAAGAAAGTAAAAAACGAGAACAATGGTAGAGAACTTCAGGAGGATCTAAATAGTTTGCATGAGTGGTCAGAAAAGTGGCTAATGAAATTCAGTACTTTAAAATGTAAGGTAATGAGAATGGGTACAAGTGCAAGAAGGCCCAAGCTTGACTACTCGGTGGCTGGAGTACAACTTCATAGAGACAGAAAATGAGAGAGATCTAGGAGTAAACATACTGGCAGATTTGTCTCCAGAAATGCATATAAATGGCATAGTAAAGGCAGCATATGCATTCTTATCAAATGTAAAGGTAGACTTCAGGCACATGGACAAGGAAATGTTCAGAATTATTTATGTAACCTATGTGAGGCCAAAACTCGAATATGCAGCCCCCTTTTGGAATCCACACTTGAAATAGCACATAACTAAGCTTGAAAAAGTTCAAAGACATGCCACGAACCTGATGCCAGAAATGCGCGATCTCAGTTATGATGAGAGGCTGAGGGATTAGACTTACCATCACTCGAAGCTAGAAGATTGAGGGGGGATATGGTGACAGTCTTTAAATTCCTTCATGGTTATGATAGAGTGGATAGGGATCGATATTTTGATATGGCTGGCTCTAGAACTATAGGTTATAGTTTGAAGCTTCGTAAGAAAACTTCTTTGCAGGATGTAAGGACATACTTTTTCAGTGTAAGAGTAGTTGATAATTGGAATTGGCTAAGCGAGGAGGTAGTTAATGCTATCTCAATCCATAATTTTAAGGACAGGTATGATAAGTATCAGTAAGTATAAAATGGAACCGATCAGAAGACGGGAGGATACGAGCTTTGGGCTCTTTCCCGTAAACACAATTAGGTAATCACAATTAGGTAATCACACACATATATATATATATATATATATATATATATATATATATATATATATATATATATATATATATATATATATATATATATATATATGTGTGTGTGTGTGTGTGTGTGTGTGTGTGTGTGATTACCTAATTGTGATTACCTAATTGTGTTTACGGGAAAGAGCCCAAAGCTCGTATCTTCCCGTCTCCTCATTGGTTCCATTTTATACTTAGTGATACTTATCATACCTGTCCTTAAAACTATGGATTGAGATAGCATTAACTACCTCCTCGCTTAGCCAATTCCAATTATCAACTACTCTTACACTGAAAAAGTATTTCCTTACATCCTGAAAAGAAGTTTTCTTACGAAGCTTCAAACTATAACCTCTAGTTCTAGAGCCAGCCATATCAAAATATCGATCCCTATCCACTCTATCATAACCATGAAGGAATTTAAAGACTCTTCTAGCTTCGAGTGATGAAAAGTCTAATTCCCTCAGCCTCTTATCATAACTGAGATTGCGTATTTCTGGCACCAGTTTCGTGGCATGTCTTTGAACTTTTTCAAGCTTAGCTATGTGCTTTTTCAAGTGCGGATTCCAAAAGGGGGCTGCATATTCGAGTTTTGGCCTCACATAGGTTACATATATATTTCTGAACATTTCCTTGTCCATGTGCCTGAAGGCTACCCTTACATTTGATTAGAATGCATATGCTGCCCTTACTATGCCATTTATATGTATTTCTGGAGACAAATCTGCCAGTATGCTTACTCCTAGATCTCTCTCATTTTCTGTCTCTTGAAGTTGTACTCCAGCCACCGAGTAGTCAAACTTGGGCCTTCTTGCACTTGTACCCATTCTCATTACCTTACATTTTGAAGTATTGATTTTCATTAGCCACTTTTCTGACCACTCATGCAAACTATTTAGATCTTCCTAGAGTTATCTACCATTGTTCTCGTTTTTTACTTTCTTCACAATCTTTGCATCATCTGCAAACATATTCATGAATGAATTTACAGACTCTGGTAGGTCATTTACATATACAAGGAACAAAAGTGGCCCTAAAACTGAACCCTGTGGAACTCCACTACATACTCTTCTCCATTCAGACACTGAGCGTCTTACTCTAACCCTCTGTTCCCTTCCTTCTAAGTAAGCTTTTATCCATTCCAAGACATTTCCACCTATTCTAACCATTGTTGTAGCTTCCTAATAAGTCTCCCATGTGGAACTGTGTCAAACGCTTTCTGGAAGTCTAGGAATATGCAATCTGCCCAGCCCTCTCTTTCCTGTAAGATTCGGCTTACCTCATCATAAAATTCTAATAAGTTTGTTACTGTTGATCTACCTTCTCTGAAGCCATGTTGCCTCACTGATAAAAAGTTGAAGGATTCCAAGTGAAGAGAGATATGTTTCCTTAGTATTTTCCCCATAACTTTGCAAACTATGCTGGTCAAGAAAACTGGTCTATAGTTCAGAGCCGTATCCCTCCTTCCCTTTTTGAAGATAGGTATCACATTTGCTTTTTTCCAGCATCTTGGAATCTCCCCTGACTCCAGTGACTTTTTAAATATGATACTTAGTGCCACTGATATTGAGTTTGCGCATTTTTTAAGCACATGAGGGGATATGTCATCAGGACCTGTAGCTTTATGAACATCTAAATCCATCAGCGCTTTGCATACCTCTGTGGCTGTAAGGTTAATGTTCTCTAATACCGGCCCTTGAGCTTCTATCTCTGTAATCTGAGGGGGTGGGGTATTTTCTACTGTAAATACTGACTGAAACTCCTTGTTCAATTCTTTGCATATCTCTTCATCCGTCTCAGTGATGCTTCCTTCCGCACTCTTTAGCCTAAAAAACTGTTCTTTTACCTTCAGGTTTCCTCTGATAAAGCTGTGGAAAAGCTTGGGATTTTCTTTAGCCTTCCTGGTGATGTCCCTCTCATAGTCTCTCTCTGCCTATGTCCTTTTACTTAGGTAGTCTTTTCTTACTCTTTTGTAGGTTTGCCAGGTATTTATGTTTTTTCTTCTTCTATGCCTTTTCCAGCATTTGTCTCTCCACTCCTTGGCTCTTTTACACCCATTATCGAACCATTTCTCTCTTGCATGATTTACACCTACTTTGGTGACAGGTATGCAGCAATCTACTATCTTCCCATATTTCTCACAAAAGAAGTCATACATTTCTTGGAGAGATTTGTTGTAAAATAAGGTTCTCCAGTCAATAACTGCAAAAAGCTCATTCATTTTGATGTAATCTCCTTTCGGATAGTTCCTCCTCATGTCCTCAGTGCCTCTACTCTTAGGCAGAATATCTTCAATGATATACTCCATCAACAACACACAGTGGTTACTCTTTCCAATTGGTGGTTCATACTCAATTTTTTCAATATCCAACACATTATATGTGAATACTAGATCAAGTAGTGATGGCTCATCCCCACCCCTGGCCCTCGTTGGTTCCATTACATGTTGGTGTAGGAAATTCCCTTGTAGGCAATCTAGGAATCTTGCCCCAAATGAGTCCTCACCACTGTGTGGGTCAAGATTTATCCAATCTATCTCTTTAAGATTAAAATCTCCCATAATCAAAATCCTACATTTTCTCTCCCGTGCCATGTTAACAACTGAGTTTATGACTTCAATAGTACCTATATGACTTTCCTCATAAACTTCAAGCCTATTCCGGTTCCTTGGTGGGTTATATACAACAGTTATTATAATGCTCTCTGACCCAGTATTTATGCGAGCAACAAGAAATTCCTTGAACTCACTTTCTATAGCCAAGTTTATTTCTTCAACTTGAATCCTTTCACTTATGAGCAGTGCTATCCCTCCACCAGGCCTCTCAGATCTTTCAACCCTTATTATTCTGAAGCCCTTAGGAAAAACTGTGACACTGTATATGTCCTCACACAACTTAGTCTCTGTAATTGCTACTATATCTGCCTTACTGTTGTGAATCCTATCTTTTAATTCTACTGCCTTACCAGCTAATCCATCAGCATTTGTGTATAACAATCTTAATGAGGCCCTATCCCCTGATCTTCTGTCATTATCATCTTTATCTCCCCTTTGTCTGGAAGAACTCTGAAATGAATATTTTTCTTCTCTTCTTCTTTTCTTTCCTCATTTAAGCTTCTTGCCTCTTCCAACAAGTTTTTGATCTTTCCCATCTCTTCCTGTGTTCTGTATCGTCTAATGAACACTTCTTTGAATTCTTGAAGGTCTTTTAGACTTTTTTTCTCAACAATATTTCCCTACATGTTTCCCCTCTCTCAAAGGTTACTTTTGTTGGTCTCGGCTTTCCTTCCCTCGAATATTTACCTAGTTGGTGAATGTTTACAATATCCTCATGACCACATACTACTTCAAGCTTTCTTATCAGGTCTACAACCCTAGCTTAATTTTCTTGAAGTCTCCTCTGCCATGTTGACTCCTGGGATTAGCTTATGCCTGAGATTATCACTGTCTTCTCTTTATCAAGTGCCTGTTTGATGAGTGGGTTTGCCCTTTCCATCACAACGTCTTTCATTTCTTCGATTACTGTCTCTTTATCGTCAACTGTTTGCATGTTTTCCAGTGCCACCACCTTTACAGCCTCTTTTACTGCCACATTCCCCTTTAGTGCATCAGCAAAGGAAGTTTTCATGGCATCATTTTCCATATTCAGCTCCTGGAACTCTTTTCTCAACTGTTCAATGTTTTCTTTAATCTGGACATTCCAAGCAGTAATCTCGTCTCTCTCAGAAGAGAACAGTGAACTAACATCTAATGCCTTTAGGTTGTCATTCAGCTGTTTGATTTTATCTTCTTGTTTAGAAATTCTAGTTTCTACTTCACTCTTTTCCCCTTCCAGCTTCTTTATTCTTTTTTCTAGTTCCTTTCTCTCCTGCCCTTGTGCTTTATTTGCTTCCTCCAAAGATCTTATTTCCTCTCTGAGTGTTTCATTCTCTTTCATTTCTCCATCCATATTACGAATTTTTTCATCGAGGCTTATAACCATTGCTTCTAAATTTTCTGTTTTAGTCTCCTAATAGCTACCCCTCCACCCGACCCATGGGTGGGAGAGGTGTGTGTGTGTGTAATTACCTAATTGTAATTACCTAATTGTGTTACGGGAAAGAGCCCAAAGCTCGTATCTTCCCATCTCCTGATCGGTTCCATTTTGTACTTAGTGATACATATCATACCTGTCCTTAAAACTATGGATTGAGATAGCATTAACTACCTCCTCACTTAGCCAATTCCAATTATCAACTACTCTTACACTGAAAAAGTATTTCCTTACATCCTGCAAAGAATTTTCTTACGAAGCTTCAAACTATGACCTCTAGTTCTAGAGCCAGCCATATCAAAATATTGATCCCTATCCAATCTATCATAACCATGAAGGAATTTAAAGACTGTCACCATATCCCCCCTCACTCTTCTAGCTTTTAATGATGGTAAGTCTAATTCCCTCAGCCTCTTATCATAACTGAGATTACGTATTTCTGGCACCAGTTTCGTGGCATGTCTTTGAACTGCTTCAAGCTTAGCTATGTGCTTTTTCAAGTGCGGATTCCAAAAGGAGGCTGCATATTCGAGTTTTGGCCTCACATAGGTTACATTAATATTTCTGAACATTTCCTTGTCCATGTGCCTGAAGGCTACCCTTACATTTGATAAGAATGCATATGCTGCCCTTACTATGCCATTTATATGTATTTCTGGAGACAAATCTGCCAGTATGTTTACTCCTAGATCTCTCTCATTTTCTGTCTCTTGAAGTTGTACTCCAGCCACCGAGTAGTCAAGCTTGGGCCTTCTTGCACTTGTACCCATTCTCATTACCTTACATTTTGAAGTATTGATTTTCATTAGCCACTTTTCTGACCACTCATGCAAACTATTTAGATCTTCCTGAAGTTCTCTACCATTGTTCTCGTTTTTTACTTTCTTCACAATCTTTGCATCATCTGCAAACATATTCATGAATGAATTTACAGACTCTGGTAGGTCATTTACATATACAAGGAACAAAAGTGGCCCTAAAACAGAACCCTGTGGAACTCCACTACATACTCTTCTCCATTCAGACACTGAGTTTCTTACTCTAACCCTCTGTTCCCTTCCTTCTAAGTAAGTTTTTATCCATTCCAAGACATTTCCACCTATTCTTGCCATTGCTTGTAGCTTTCTAATACGTCTCCCATGTGGAGCAGTGTCAAACGCTTTCTGGAAGTCTAGGAATATGCAATCTGCCCAGCCCTCTCTTTCCTGAAAGATTCGGCTTACCTCATCATAAAATTCTAATAAATTTGTTACTGATGATCTACCTTCTCTGAAACCATGATGTCTCTCTGACAAAAAGTTTAAGGATTTCAAGTGAAGAGAGATATGTTTCCTTAGTAGTTTCTCCATAACTCTGCAAACTATCCTGGTCAAGGAAACTGGTCTATAGTTCAGAGCCGTATCCCTCCTTCCCATTTTGAAGATAGGTATCACGTTTGCTTGTTTCCAGCATCTTGGAATCTCCCCTGACTCCAGTGACTTTTCAAGTAGGATACTTAGTGCCAATGATATTGAGTTTGCGCATTTTATAAATACATGAGGGGATATAGCATCAGGACCTGTAGCTTTATGAACATCTAAATCCATCAGCACTTTGCATACCTCGGTGGCTGTAAGGTTAATGTTCTCTAATACTGGCCCTCGAGGTTCTATATCTGCAATCTGAGGGGGGTGGGGTATTTTCTACTGTAAATACTGACTGAAACTCCTTGTTCAATTCTTTGCAGATCTCTTCATCCGTCTCAGTGATGTTTCCATCCGCTCTCTTCAGCCTTAAAACCTGTTCTTTTACCTTCAGTTTTCCTCTGATAAAGATGTGGAAAAGCTTGGGATTTTCTTTAGCCTTCCTGGTGATGTCCCTCTCATAGTCTCTCTCTGCGTCTTTTCTTTTACTTAGGTAATCATTTCTTGCTCTTTTGTAGGTTTGCACGGCATGTATGTTTTTTCTCCTCCTATACCTTTTTCAGCATTTGTCTCTCCACTCCTTAGCTCTTTTACACTCATTATCGAACTATTTCTCTCTTGCATGAATTACACCTATTTTGGTGACAGGTATGCAGCAATCTACTATTTTTCCATATATCTCACAAAAGATGTCAGACCTTTCTTGTACAGATTTGTTGTAAAATAAGTTTCTCCAGTCAATAACTGCAAAAAGATCATTCATTTTGATGTAAGGATAGTTTCTCCCCATGTCCTCAGTGCCTCTACTCTCAGGACAGAATATCTTCAATGATATACTCCATCAGCAACACACATTGGTCACTCTTTCCAATTGGTGGTTCATACTCAATATTTTCAATATCCAACACATTATATGTGAGTACTAGATCAAGTAGTGATGGCTCATCCCCACCCCTGGCCATCGTTGGTTCCATTACATGATGGTGTAGGAAATTCTCTTGTACACAATCTAGGAATCTTGCCCCAAATGAGTTCTCACCACTGTGTGGGTCAAGATTTATCCAATCTATCTCTTTATGATTAAAATCTCCCATAATCAAAACCCTACATTTTCTCTCCTGTGCCATGTTAACAACTGAGTTTATGACTTCAATAGTACCTATATGACTTTCTTCATAATCTCATAGCCTATTCTGGTTCCTTGGTGGGTTATATACAACAATTATTATAATGCTCTCTGACCCAGTATTTATGCGAGCAACAAGAAATTCCTTGAATTCACTTTCTATAGCCAAGTTTATTTCTTCAACTTGAATCCTTTCACTTATGAGCAGTGCTATCCCTCCACCAGTCCTCTCAGATCTTTCAACCCTTATTATTCTGAAGCCCTTAGGAAAAACTGTGACACTGTTTATGTCCTTACTCAACTTAGTCTCTGTAATTGCTACTATATCTGCCTTACTGTTGTTTAAACCTATCTTTTAATTCTACTGCCTTACCAGCTAATACATCAGCATTTGTGTATAACAATCTAAATGAGGCCCCATCCCCTGATCTTCTGTCATTATCTTCCTTATCTCCCCTTTGTCTGGAAGAACTCTGAAATGAATATTTTCTTTCTTCTTCATTTCTTTCCTCATTTAAGCTTCTTGCCTCTTCCAACAAGTTTTTGATCTTTCCCATCTCTTCCTGTGTTCTGTATCGTTTAATGAACACGTCTTTGAATTCTTGAAGGTCTTTTTGACTTTTTTTCTCAACAATATTTCTCTACATGTTTCCCCTCTCTCAAAGGTTACTTTTGTTGGTCTCGGCTTTCCTTCCCTCGAATATTTGCCTAGTTGGTGAATGTTTACAATATCCTCAGGACCACAAACTACTCCAAGCTTTCTTATCAGGTCTACGACGCTATCTTTATTTTTTTCAAGTCTTCCCTACTATGTTGGCTCCTGGGATTTGCTTATACCTGAGATTACCACTGTCTTCTCCTTATCAAGTACCTGTTTAATCAGCGGATTTACCCTTTCCATCACAACGTCTTTCATTTTTTCGATTACTGTCTTTTTATAGTCAACTGTTTGTATGTTTTCCAGTGCCACCACCATTACAGCCTCTTTTACTGCCACATTCCCCTTTAGTGCATTAGCAATGGAAGTTTTCATGGCATCATGTTCCATATTCAGCTCCTGAAACTCTTTTCTAAACTGTTCAATGTTTTCCTTAATCTGGATATTTCAAGCAGAAATCTCGCCTCTCTCAGAAGAGAGCAGTGAACTAACATCTAATTCATTTAGGTTATCATTCAGCTGTTTGATTTTATCTTCTTGTTTAGAAATTCTAGTTTCTACTTCACTCTTTTCTCCATCCAGCTTCTTTATTCATTTTTCTAGTTCTTGTCTCTCCTGCCCTTGTGGTTTATTTGCTTCCTCCAAAAGTCTTATTTCCTCTCTGAGTGTTTCATTCTCTTTCATTTCTCTATCCATATTCCGAGTTTTATCATCAAGGCTTAGAACCATTGCCTCTAAATCCTTGATTTTCTGTTTTAATCTCCTAATAGCTACCCCTCCTCCCGGCCCATGGGAAGGAGAGGTTTGGGACAGAGATGGCCTCATTTTTATGTATTCCCTTTCACAGAAAAAAAGAGAGAGAGAGAAAAAAAAACTTTTATTTAAGCTTCACACAGAATTTTTATATCTTCATATAAGTGCTATTTAGTGACTCAATTTATCTCTTTTCTGGTAACACACTTCCTAACTTAAAAATTTTACTTTGGTAATTTGAGGGAAAAAAAGAAAACGTGCAAACAAAAACAAAAGTCAACTAGAAGGATAATTCGAATTTGCATTTGTGGAGACACCCACCTGTTTCTGCTATGTATTCTTCTTAACTGATAAACTCACTTGCTAACCAAGGTATGTCATCATAAGATCAGACTTTACATTTAACTCAATATATATATAAAATAAAAAAAAAATAATAAAAGAGAAAGCTAAAAGAAAGCAAAAAATGAAGAAAAATAAGACAGCTGTGCTTCTTGGCAACTTAACTCAGTACTGTTGACAGGTATATTATTGGTATGTATTTAATTATTCAATTATTTCGTGTATCAATCTAACTATCAAGTTAATACAAATGGGAAGGATGCTGATTTTAACAATATATGGAACCACAGGTTCAAGTAAACGGCTTAAGAGCTCTCCCCAATTTACATAAAAAATTAGGTAATGTGATGTGATGGCTTCACCTCTGGCAACTCTTCTAAACTTCCTTCAAGGCAGAACAGGACAGCTTCTTCTCTTTCCCCTCACGAAAATGTTCTCAAGTTCTTCCTTTAATATTTTGGAGAGTCTCGTCATACAACAAATATACATTTTTTACTCACAATACTCTGCAGGATTTCTTATTTATGGAAATTTTGTTTATGTTTTTATCTAAAGTCTTGGTCACTCAAAAACACAAGGAAAAACTTAAGAGATAGTGAATGTTTGTTATCTAATGCCCGCAGTGTGTGTGTGTGTGTGTGTGTGTGTGTGTGTGTGTGTGTGTGATTACCTAATTGTGTTTACGGGAAAGAGCCCAAGGCTCGTATCTTCCCGTCTCCTGATCGGTTCCATTATCTACTTAGTGATACTTATCATACCTGTCCTTAAAACTATTGATTGAGGTAGCATTAACTACCTCCTCGCTTAGCCAATTCCAATTTTCAAGTACTCTTACACTGAAAAAGTATTTCCTTACATCCTGCAAAGAAGTTTTCTTACAAAGCTTCAAACTATGACCTCTACTTCTAGAGCCAGCCATATCAAAGTATCGATCCCTATCCACTCTATCATAACCATGAAGGAATTTAAAGACTGTCACCATACCCCCCCCCTCAATCTTCTAGCTTCGAGAGATGGTAAGTCTAATTCTCTCAGCCTCTCATCATAACTGAGATTACGTATTTCTGGCACCAGTTTCGTGGCATATCTTTGAACTTTTTTCAAGTTTAGCTATGTGCTTTTTCAAGTGCGGATTCCAAAAGAGGGCTGCATATTCGAGTTTTGGCCTCACATAGGTTACATAAATATTTCTGAACATTTCCTTCTCCATGTGCCTGAAGGCTACCCTTATATTTGATAAGAAGGCATATGCTGCCCTTACTATGCCATTTATATGTATTTCTGGAGACAAATCTGTTAATATGTTTAGTCCTAGATCTCTCTCATTTTCTGTCTCTTGAAGTTGTACTCCAGCAACCGAGTAGTCAAGCTTGGGCCTTCTTGCACTTGTACCCATTCTCATTACCTTACATTTTGAAGTATTCAATTTCATTAGCCACTTTTCTGACCACTCATGCAGACTATGTAGATCTTCCTGAAGTTCGCTACCATTGTTCTCGTTTTTTACTTTCTTCACAATCTTTGCATCATCTGCAAACATATTCATGAATGAATTTACAGACTCTGGTAGGTTATTTACATATACAAGGAACAAAAGTGGCCCTAAAACAGAACCTCTGGAACTCCACTACAAACTCTTCTCCATTCAGACACTGAGTGTCTTACTCTAACCCACTGTTCCATTTTTTCTAAGTAAGTTTTTATCCATTTCAAGACAGTTCCACCTATTCTAGCCATTACTTACAGCTTCCTTATAAGTCTCCCATGTGGAGCAGTGTCAAATGCTTTCTGGAAGTCTACGAATATGCAATCTGCCAAGCCTTCTCTTTCCTGTAAGATTTGGCTTACCTCATCATAAAATTCTAATAAGTTTGTTACTGTTGATCTGCCTTCTTTGAAGCCATGTTGCCTCACTGACAAAAAGTTGAAGGATTCCAAGTGAAGAGAATGATTACCTAATTGTGCTTACGGAAAAGAGCCCAAAGCTCGTATCTTCCCGTCTCCTGATCGGTTAGACTTTGTACTTAGTAATACTTATCATACCTGTCCTTAAACTATGGACTGAGTTAACATTTCCTACCTCCTCGCTTAGCGAATTCCAATTATCAACTACTCTTACATTGAAAAAAGTGCTTCTTACATCCTGCAAAGAAGTTTTCTTACAAAGCTTCAAACTATGACCTCAAGCTTCTAGCTTTGAGTGATGGTAAGTCATAACTGAGATTGCGTATTTCTGGCACCAGTTTCGTGGCATGTCTTTGAAATTTTTTAAGCTTAGCTATGTGCTTTTTCAAGTGCGGATTCCAAAAGGGGGCTGCATATTCGAGTTTTGGCCTCACATAGGTTACATAAATATTTCTGAACATTTCCTTGTCCATGTGTTTGAAGGCTACCCTTACATTTGATAAGAAAGCATATGCTGCCCTTATTATGCCATTTATATGTATTTCTGGAGACAAGTCTGCCAGTATGTTTACTCCTAGATCTCTCTCATTTTCTGTCTCTTGAAGTTGTACTCCAGCCACCTAGTAGTCAAGCTTGGGCCTTCTTGCACTTGTTCCCATTCTCATTGCCTTATATTTTGAAGTATTGATTTTCATTAGCCACTTTTCTGACCACTCATGCAGAGTATTTAGATCTTCCTGAAGTTCTCTACCATTGTTCTCGTTTCCTACATTCTTCACAATCTTTGCATCATCTGCAAACATATTCATGAATGAATTTACAGACTCTGGTAGATTATTTACATATACAAGGAACAAAAGTGGCCCTAAAACTGAATCCTGTGGAACTCCACTACTAACTCTTCTCCATTCAGACACTGAGTGTCTTACTCTAACCCTCTGTTCTCTTCCTTCTAAGTAAGTTTTTATTCATTCCAAGACATTTCCACCTATTCTAACCATTGCTTGCAGCTTCCTAATAAGTGTCAAATGCTTTCTGGAAGTCTAGGAATATGCAATCGGCCCAGTCATCTCGTTCCTGTAAGATTCGACTTACCTCATCATAAAATTCTGATGAGTTTGTTACTGCTGATCTACCTTCTCCGAAGCTATGATGTCTCACTGACAAATAGTTGAAGGATTCCAAGTGAAGAGAGATATGTTTCCTTAGTAGTTTCTCCATAAGTTTGCAAACTATCCTGGTCAAGGAAACTGGTCTATAGTTTAGAGTCGTATCCCTCCTTCCCTTTTTGAAGATAGGTATCACGTTTGCTTGTTTCCAGCATCTTGGAATCTTCCCTGACTCCAGTGACTTTTTAAATATGATACTTAGTGCCACTGATACTGAGTTTGTGCATTTTTTAAGTACATGAGGGGATATATCATCTGGATCTGTAGCTTTATGGACATCTAACTCCATCAGCTCTTTGCATACCTTTGTGGCTGAAAGGTTGATGTTCTCTAATACCGGCCCGTGAGCTTCTATCTCTTCAATCTGAGGGAGTGTTAGCAGGAATAAGGTCCACTGAAAAGATTAAGTAAATTAATATCTATAATAAGATAAGCAAATATGTATGAGGTTAACTTGGAAATTTTGTATTTTTGTTAGACTGAAACTCCAAGATGAGGCCATCTCTGTCTCTAACCCCCCTTCGTTTAATAGTTGGGGTTGTGGAGAATTCCAATGGGTGGAGTTAGGGGGAGTACCTTTTGATAATCTGAAACAACAATTCAGGAATCTTTTGACCTTTGTATCAGATCTGGATGATAAAATTCAGAATATAGGTAGAGAAATGAGAGAAAACTTTGAAAGTACGGTAAAAGAAAATAACACACTAAAAGAGATTATAAGATATGTAGAAAAGAGTAACAAGACACAAGGGAAAGAGAGAACGAACTAGAAAAAAGAAGAATAAAAAAGCTGGAAGGGAAAAAGAAATAATAAGAGGTTAGAATTTTTAAACTAGATGATAGCAAGCAGTTGAGTAACAGCCTAAATGAACTAAATGTTAGTACACTGCTCTCTTGAGAGAGAGATGAAATTGCAACTAGGAACATCCAGATAAAGGAATACATTGAACAGTTTAGAAAAGACTTTCAGGAACTGAATGCAGGAAATGAGAGCATTACAAGGTCTTTTGCAGATGCAGTGGACAAAAATTTGGCAGTAAAAGAGACAGTGAGGTAGGTGGTACTCAAATTGCAAATACTGTTGACTACAAAGAAACTATAATAGAAAAAGTGAAAGATAATGTGATGTAAATGGCAAATCCACTGGCCAAACAAGCACTTGATAAAGAGAAGTTACTGATAATCTCAGGCATAAGTTAATTCCAGGAATCAACATTCCCAGGGAGACCTGAACATAATAAAGCCGGGGTTTTAGGCCTGATAAGGAAGCTTGGAGTAGTATGTGGCCCAGAGAATACTGTAATCATTCACTGATTTGATATATATTGAAGGGAGGGAAAGGAAAATGTTCTGAAAGTAACCTTTGGGAGAGGGGACATATATAGAGAGTCTTTGATGAGGGCAAGAAGCCTAAAAGACCTAAAAGAATTCAAAACATTGTTAAATAGTCCATATAGAACACAGGAAGAGATGGAAAGGCTCAAAAACCTGTTGTAAGAAGCTGAAAGGTTAAAAGAGGAAAGAAATAAAGAAGCTAAGAGAAATTTTTGCTTCAGGATTCTTCTAGCCAGAGGTGATAAAGATTACTCTACTAGGAAATCAGGGTATGCAACCTCATTAAGACAGCTGTGCACATATGCTGATGGAGTAGAATTAAAAGATAAGATTCACAACAGTATGGCAGATATAGTAGCGGTTACGGAGACAAAGTTACGAGAGGACATAAACAGTGTCACATATTTTTTTATAAGGGCTTCAGTATTTTAAAGGTTGAAAGATCTAAGAAACCTGGTGGGTGGATAGTATTGCCTGTAAGTAAAAGGTATGAGGCTGAAAAAATAAACCTTGCTATTGAAAGTGAGTTCAAGGAATGTTTTGCTGCTCGAATTAGTATTATGATAGGTGTCATGTATAACCCACCAGGGAATCAACAAAGGCTAGAGGCTTATGAGAAAAGTTATAAAGATACTACTGAAGTTAAAAACTCAGTTGTTAAAACATACAATGAGAAAAAAGTATTGGATTTTTATTAGGGGAAATTTTGATTATAGAGAGAGATATTTGACTAATCTTGACCCGCTCAGTGAGGAGGATTCATTTGGGGCAAAATTCGTAAATTGTGTTCATTGAAATTTCCTCCACCAACATGTGCTGGAACAAACGACGCCCAAGGGCGGGTATGAGCCATCACTGCTCGATCTAGAATTAACAAATTATGTGGGGGATATGGCAAAATTGAATATGAACCAAAACTGTGTGTTGTTGATGGAGTATATCATCGAAGATGTTCTGCCTAAGATTAGGGGAACTGAGAAGTAAAATAGGAGGAATTATCTGAAATGAGATTACAACAAAATTAAATAGATTTTTGCAGTTATTGTCTGGATGACTTTATTTACCAACGAATCTGAACAAAAGATGTACAATATCTGTTGAGGGGAATATGGGAAGCTAGTTATTTGTTGCATACCATTCTCTAAAAAAGGAGTTATTCACGTCAGAGAAAAATGGTTCAATAATGAGTGTAAGAGAGATAAGGAGGGGAGACAGTTGCTGGAATAGGCTTAGGAAAAGAAAAAGTATAAATGCCTGGCAGACTTACAAATGAGCAAGAAATTATTACCTAGGTAAAAGCAGAGAGGCAGAGAGATATTAAGAGAGGAATGTTACCAGGAAGTCTAAAGGAAATTCCAAGCTTTTCCACAACTTTGACAGAGGAAAAGTGAAGGTCAAAAAACAGGTTTTAAAGTTAAAGAGGGCAGATGGAAGCATCAGTGAGAAAGAGGAAGACATCTGTAAAGAACAGGACAAGTGAGTTTCAGTCAGTATTTACAGCAGTAAATATTCCATCCCCTCAAATTGCAAAGATAAGAGATCATGTGCCAGCATTAGAGAACATCATCGTTTCAGCTACAGAGGAATGCAAAGCGTTGCTGGAATTAGATTCTCATAAAACTACATGTCCAGATGACATATTCTATTACATACTTAAGAAATGCGCTAAACCAATATTGGTAGCACTATGCATCTTACTTGAAGTCGTGGGAATCTAGATTCCAAGATGTTGGAAGCAAGAGAACGAGGTAACTATCTTCAAAAAGGGAATGAGGACCTCAACTCTAAATAATAAGCCTCTATCCTTGACCAGTATAGTTGCAAAGTTAAGGAGAAACTACAAAGGTCACGCATCTCTCTTCACTTGGAATCCTTCAACTTTTTGTCATTGAGACAACATGGCTTCAGAGAAGGCAGATCTACAGTAACACTATTATAAATTCATGATGAGGTAAGTACAAGAAAGAGAGGGCTAGGCAGATTGCATATTCTTAGATTTTCAGAAGGCATTTGATAAGGTTGCATGTGGGAGACTTATTAAGAAGCTGGATAAAAACTTACCTAGAAAGACGGGAAGAGAAGGCTTAAGTAAGATCCTCAGTGTCTGACTGGAGAATGGTTGGTAGTGGTAGTAGTGGAGTTCCACAGGGTTCAATTTTAGGGCCAGTTTTCTTCCTTATACAAGGAAGTGACCTACCAAAGCCCGTAAATTAAGTTTTGAATATATTAGCAGATGATGTAAATATTTTGAGAAAATAAAGGACGAGGACAATGGTAGAGAACTTTAGAAAGACTTAAATTATCTGCATTAGTGGTCAAAAAAGTGGATAATTACATCCAATATTTCAACATGTAAGGTGATGAGAATGGGTACAAGTGCAAGAAGTCTCAAGTTTGGGTACTCAACAGCAGGTGCAGATCTTCAAGAGACAGAGAATGAGAGAGATCTAGATGTAAACATATTAACAGATTTGTCTCCAAAAATGCATATAAATGGATAGTAATGGCTGCATATGCTCGCTTAGAAAATGTAAGGGTAGTCTACAGACACATGGCCAAGGAAAATTTAGAAATATTTATGTAACCTATGAGAGGCCAAAGTTTGACTCTATAGCATCCTTTTTGAGTCTGTGTAGTGGGAATTGCTCATAAAGTTTGGGAGAGATACTGAAACACGTGAATTATAATGAAAACTATTGTCGTATCGTTGTTGATCTTACCAGGCCAGAGTTACAGCGTGCGAGGTGATAATGGATATTCCATGTACTTGACACTTAATTTTATTTAGAAGATACATGATTCCTCTATGCCTCAATGCCTCTGGCATTTTTGAAGGACCCAGATGGCAGGGCATGTCGGCTTGGACAGATCAGCCAATAGGTTTCCAGAACCAAAGGGAGTTCTTCCCCTTTTGGGTGGAACTACTCCAAGAGGCCTATCGGGCAGAAGAGGGTGCAAATCGCCCAGGTATATTGGGTATTTCTCCAGGGGCATGTACATATGTACGGATGGATGCTTGAGTGTTTGGTGGTCATGGGAATAGGTGATCTTTTGGCCCGTTGTGACCTCCAGCAGCACTTGATACCCAGGTGCTAAAGGCCCATGGATCCAGCCGTATATCTTGTTGTCACCCACCATAAACATTTACCCTGCCCAGAGAAAATACGAAGGAGAATATAAATTTCACACTTGATCTCCAGCCCCAGGTGGTTTATTTCAGAGTTCAGGCTCAAATTTCAGGTCATGGCTTCAGCTTTTTCATGACACTCCCCAACACCACCCTGAAATTTTTATATTTCAGAAGAAGCATTAAACATTTTCTGAGAGCCTTTTCTATGTATGCTAACTATTATTAGTTAAAAAAAAAATGCCGAATTATCTAATTTGTTTGTCTAATATATACAGTTTCATATGATTTTCTAAACAGATTACAGGAATGTAAAAATTACTATACTCCTTAATGCTTACTAAAAGTCTTCAGAAAGAGATCCTATTTTGGGGATCTAAAACATTTGTCCTCTGGAGAGACTAACAAGAGAAAAATATGTTCCTTACAATAAGTATTCTAATTAAAAAAAAAAAAAAAGAATATTAAGTGTTACAGTTACACTATATAACTAGTAATCATTGACAACATTATTTAAGAGCAAAAAAAAAAAAACTAATCAAAATCATTATGTTATGATCTCTGCAAATATTCAGTCATGACCTAAAACAAAGATAATAGCTAAACAGAAAAACTTAACATCGCAATTACAATCTGTAACTGCTATTCAAGGACAAAATGATATAGGAGAGAAACTAAATGAACATAATTACGTTACTTAAATAATATAAAATACAGTTGGATATGATCTCTGCAAATATTCAATAGTAACATAAAACACACATTATAGTACCCCTTGGGTAGGTTTAAAAAAAATTGATTATTTAAAATTTTTAATTATAAGGATTTTCAATTCCATTTTTTAATCATTTTGCAATTTTTAATTGTAGGGACTTTCAATTCCAATTTTTTAATTACTTGAAAATTTTTGATTATAGGGATTTTCAATTCTCTTTTTTAATTATTTTTAATTTTTAATTATAAGGATTTTCAATTCCTTTTTTAAATTATTTTACAATTTTTAATTATAGGGATTTTCAGTTCCCCTTTGTCCATTGCCCTCATTGGTAGGTCTTGGGCTTATTCCCACTCCTAGTTTCCGTTGAACCTCCACCTTACACTCTGAGGTAGGTCTGGGTTGTAACCACGTACCGCGAATTCTTTTTCTTGAGACCAGTCGGACAACAGAAGGGTGTTGATACATCTGCCATGAACCCCTTCCGCCCGCGTTTCTGCGAATCTCTAGGTGGTCCTAGGACCACCTCTCACGCCACCTCCTCATGGAGGTGCATCACCCTCCAGCCGAAAAATTTGAACATATCCTGGAGTAGATTCTAGGGCCGGAAATTAGTGCCTCATGTCGCTAATACACATTCAAGAGAGAATAGATATGACATCTGAGTACAATCAACTGCCATATGTAGGCATTCAGAAGGTATACTTCGCCCCCCTGCATCTGCAGGCACTTACAATCTCTCCAATGGGTTAAAGGGACTGGTTTGTGAAAAAAAAATTTAAATTGCAGGTCGGGGCTGCCTGGAAATAGGGTGGTAATTGAAAGTATGTCTACACCATTAGATTATTATTCTAAGATACTTGGGACATAGCTGAGAAACTGATACATAACATTAGTATACTATAGATATCAAAAAGAAAAGTCATGAAATGCTGAGAATCAGCCACTAAAGAAATATTCTTATCAGCAGTAGCATAAAAGCATGAATTTAAAATAAAAATACAAATCATTTGGTTACTGCTGATAGCATTACTAAAATAAAAATGATCAAAAGGCCATGGAGTGATAGCAACAATAGCAGCCAACATAATCATAACAATAATAATAATCATGATCATAATAAGAATAATAAAAATAAATAAAAATACTGAATCAGGAATAGCAGTATATATACAAATGATACTGGCAAGAACTGAGTTCTATACATATAATTTATAATAATACTCATTTTAATTCAGTCTCTTTTACTATTCGAATTCCTGCAGCCATGAGATATAATATATATATATATATATATATATATATATATATATATATATATATATATATATATATATATATATATATATATATATATATATATATATATATATATATATATATATACATATATATATATATATATATATATATATATATATATATATATATATATATATATATATATATATATATATATATATATATATATATATATATATATATATATATATATATATATATATATATATATATATATATATATATGTCCTTCTACAAACAATAATTTAATATTTTTGAGTGACTATTCAACAGAATTACCTCAGGAGACAGGGGAGAAGTTATATATTTTTTCTTCTTTTCTATACTTACGATTGGGTAGGTACTTAACTAGCTTCTTTTTTCCCTACCCCCAATACTGCTCAATGTTTGTCTTCTGGACTTCAAATGGTTAGCTTTTGCAGGGCATTTTGCATGCAGGTGCTGTTCCTCCCCTGTCTCTTCAGTTTCTGGATTGACTTTGCCTCTTTAAAATACAGGAAACAATCTTGTTGTCATTCCTTGTGAGCTTACACTCCCTTCTTTATGACCAAGCTGAAATAATGGTGTCAAACATTATCATGGCTTAAACTTCAAAGTTTTATTTTATCTATTTAGCCTATTCTTTTGGACAATTAATGTAAATACTACAGCTAGAAAAAAAAATAAAAGTTAATTCATAGATTCACATCCTTTATCACTTAATATCTCTCTTGAAATTTCTGAAAATTGAATAATAATCTCGTTGGCAGAGTAGGTGACAAAACAAAAATAAAATAAAATCTACATTTCGGCAATACTTAGGCAGGTGGAAAATCACGCTGACTAAAAAATATCTCTTAATAGATATCAAAATGGCTACAGCACCTCCCATTAAAACTATGCGCATCTCAATATATGCTTTAAGACAGGCGACTCGCGATCTCACCCCCCAAACACCCTCCCTTCTTCACACTCAGGTCGGTCGCTGTTATGCGCTATACACCCCCCATTCGCATCACTCCCATTGAATTAAATTCACGCATTCACTCATCCATTCTCTCTTAGCGACTTCCCCCATTCATTCTCCCATTCGTAGCTCACGGTTTCCCTGCCCCCCAGCACTCTGGGGGAGTGTGTTGGTTGGCAGTCTCCTCGAAGCCACTCGTCGGTCCCTCGGCGCGTCTCTCTCAATGCTTATAGGTCCCCGTTATAATCCCTCTCTACACTACGTTTTATATGTGGGGTGGATGAGTCAGAGCATACCTACAGAGTAATAGCCATGAGCTACAAATCTCCACACAGTACCTGTGAGATGAGGCCGCTTGGCGAGTGTTACGCAGCCTCGGTAGTGGAGGAGGGATGCAACTCGCCAACTCATCAGAGCTGCAATGGAAGTAGTAGCGGTAGAAAAGCAAAAGAGAAGATACCTTACGGCGAAGAGAGAGAGAATTCAGGTTAGAAGTAAGAGAATGATCATTAATGAGTCTGACTGCCTTAGATTCCACCCTATCAAGAAGATAAGTAAAGGAAGAAGCACCCCAGATGTGTGAGCAGTATTCTAAGCAGAGGCGGATAAGACCTTTGTAAATTTTAAGTAACTGCAAGAGGAAAAGTAATGACGAAAATGAAATAACACCCCACAATTTTTGGGATGAACTTTTAGAAATTTGGATTATGTGATTTCTCCAAGACAAGTTAGAGGCTATATGGATGCTTAATATGTTGATAGAGTTAAGAGGGTAGATTTCATTAGTTTCAAAGACAATAGGGTTATCAGGAGGAGAAGAAGATAACGAGATAGCCAGAAACTGTGTCTTTGAGGCATTGAATTTAACTAAATTTTGAGTGCCCCACTCAGATACTCTCTGCAAATCAGAGTTAAGAGTAGAAAAAAGAGTGATACGAGATTGATTACAAGTAACAGATGAAAGTTGTGAAGAAAAGGCAGAGGAAAAGTGAAGGGTAGAATCATCAGCAAAGGCATGAAGAAAAGAGGAAGATGGGGATTGTAGAAGATCATTGATGAAGAGAAGGAAGAGAGTAGGTGAAAGAACAGAGCCCTGTGGAACACCACTGGTGTCAGAGAAAGGGCTAGATGTTGCGCCATCCACAGCTACAGATATAGAACGGTCAGTAAGAAAACTGGAAATCAGAGAACAGAAAGAAGGGGTAAAGCCATATGGAAGGAGTTTAGCCAACAGAGCCTTGTGCCAGACTCTGTCGAAAGCCTTAGAGATATCAAGGGCGACGACAAAGGATTCCCCATAGTTCCTCAGAGAAGATTACCATACATGAGTAAGATAGGACAGGAGATCACCAGTTGATCTTGCCTTGTGGAAGCCGTGCTGGTGATCGGAGATTAGTGAGTTAGAATCAAGGCGTTTCAAGAAGTGAGCATTGAGCAAAGTTTCGAAAACTTTAGCAATAGAGGAGGTTAGGGCAATAGGTCGGTAGTTAGAAGGAATAGAACGGTCACCCTTCTTAGGAACAGGTTGAACTAGAGCATGCTTCCAAGATGAAGGATAGATACTGGTTGACAGAATGAGGCGAAAAAGACGGTAAAGCATGGGAGCCAGTTCATCTGCAGACTCCTTAAGGAACCTTGCAGGGATACCATCGGGACCAGATGCCTTGTTCATCTTTAGCAAGCAAAGAGCCTTATGAACTTTGCGTGAAGAAAGGATAATAATATCACAAAACTTTCTTATTCTTCAAAGGATATGTCATACACGTATTTTTATATAAAAAAAATCAGTACAATTACTATTTCTTTATAATAACGAAGTTGTGAGATAGATCAGTCACTTCCGCATTCCTTTCACTAAAAATATCACACGCGATAAAAACAATAGAAATTAAAAAGACTTTAAAACGGATTCCAATTTGTTTCTCAGTATAATTCTTTTGCTCATTTTGGAGTACATAAAAACTCTACTACTTATATTTTATTCTTAAACACTGTCACTTGCGCAAATATTTCTTGGTAAAATTACTCTATTTTCACTTTAAGAAATTAATATAAAAATAATTTTACACGTACATTAATTTTTCAGTTAAAATCAATACCTTTGCCTGTTTAATAATTAACTAATGCAATAATAAAAATAAATGGAACACCCTTCAAGCGCAATTACTCGTTATGCTGTTCAAATTAAAAAAAAAATCGAGTTCATTACTGCTTATAGCTATTAGTACAAGTTATCCATGTTATTAATGAGTACAGAAATTCTACTTTTATTAATATACTAAAACCTTACTCCCTTTTGTATGTGGGGTAGTTGAGTCAAAGCATAACTACAGAGTAAAATGGCAGAGTCCACCGACCTCAATTTCTCTTAATATTTGTCCCATTACTCACTGGATAAAAATTACAAGTACTTAGCTATTCTGGGATGCTACTTGAAGTATGTCACGGCCACAGGCACTGGAGCATGGGTTTTTTCTTTCTTCTGGACTCGATGATATTCTCTCCGACGTCGTCTATATGTCTTGTAAAGTCGTCGATTCACCATCACAGGCATCTTCTTAGTCAAATTTAGCAACAGATAACTCCTGGTAGGGGCGCTGAATATCAAAGCCACATTTACAGTGCGGTGCACAGTGATATACATGAAGCGAGCGGAATCTCTCTCCCAGCTGATGCTTCTCAGCCTTTGTGAGCGAAGCTTAAGCAACTTTCCTTCGGAGTCAAAATGCATGGGACAATTCTTATTGCGGGGCACCTTGCCTGTATGGGGACAGGGGAGAGGTGTGACTGGCTCTGCTGTCTCAATACTCTGAGCGTCGTCGCAGCCTGAGGCGCCTCTCTCGGCATTGCTTGCTTGTAAGCGCCTTGAAGTTTCTTCTGTATTCATAATTCTTTTTCTCGTTGCACCAGCCACTTCTATGAAAATTTAGGCATGGTATCGTCCTGAACTGCCACCAATGTTGTATCGTTGTTGATCTTACCAGGTCAGAGTTATAGCGTGCGAGGTGATAATAGATATTCCATGTACTTGACAATTAATTTTATTTAGAAGCTACATGATTCCTCTATGCCTCAATGCCCCCTTCCCCTTAAGCATATAAAAACTGAGATCTTAATCATGCCCCGGGGAAAATTCTAACTAAGCTCTCTGTGTCTGACTGCCTCTGGCACTCTTGTAAGACCCAGATGACAGGGTGTGTCGGCTTGGACAGATCAGCGAATAGGCTTCCAGAACCAAAGGGAGTTCTTCCCCTTTTGGGTGGAGCTACTCCAAGAGGCATATTGGGCAGAAGAGGGTGCAAATCGCCCAGGCGTTTTGGGTGTTTCTCCAGGGGCTTGTACATATGTACGGGTGGATGTTTGTGTGTTTGGTGGTCATGGGAATAGCTGATCTTTTGGCCCATTTTGACCTCCAGCAGCACTTGATGCCCAGGTGCTAAAGGCCCATGGATCTAGCCATATATCTTGTTGTCACCCACCATAAACATGTATCCTGCCCAGATAAAATACAAAGGAGAAAATCAATTTCACACTTGATCTTCAGCCCCACGTGGTTTATTTCAGAGTTCAGGTTCAGATTTCAGGTCATGCTTCAGCTTTTCACAACACTATATTGGGATTATACAAGAGTTCACATAAAACAAAAAGCAAAGTTCTACTACTCTGTAATAGACATTTGAAAACACGGTTTTATTTAAGTAAAATCATATCTACAGTTCGCATTATGATTGCACAAAGAAAAAGTTAAATTACGATTTTGAAATAAAGGATAAATATTTTTACCATACCTACAATAGTATATTACACTGATACATATAAAATGATAATAATAATAATAATAATAATAATAATAATAATAATAATAATAATAATAATAATAATAATAATAATAATAATAATAATAATAATAATAATAATAATAATAATATAAAGGTTCAAGAATAGTTCAAACACAATTATAAACAGACAATTAGGGAGTGATCTTGGCCAAGACACTACATCTACACTTAAAATCCATATAAATATGCTGAAAAAAGTACAAAGACTTGCCACGAAACTGGTGCCAGAAATATGCAGTCTCAATGATGAGGAGATGCTGAGGGCATTAAACTCATCATCACTTGAAGCTAGAAGAATGATGGGGGATATTGTAACGGTTCATAAATCCATTCATGATTTTTACAGTGGATAGGGATCAATATTTTACTCACAGATGTCTTTTTGGAAGAGGTCTATGCCTGTGACTCTAACTCAATAACCTTGTTACCACTATGATTGCAAGTGGGTGTGGTGGTTATGTTTGCCCAGTATTTGAATTTCTGCCTTTGACCCCTCCACACTTTATTCATGCAAGATTCAAATTTTTCTGCTGCTACTGCATTCACTGCCCACTCTTGTAACACATTCCAATTTGTCACTAATTTGTGTTGGAAAGGGTTCTTTCTCAGGATGAGCCTTGCCCTTCTCTTAAAGACTTCCTTTGTATTACCAAGTGTGTTGTCTTCTTCTCTCATTTGGAAGACTCCATCGTTCATTCATCATCATACTTGTTGATAATAATCGTGTATGCTTCTATTTGACCACCACGAGATCTTCTGTAGGCCAGTGTGGGCAGGTTCAGCTTTGCAATCTCTCTTCATAGGGGAGGTTTTTCAATTGAGGGACCAGCTTTGTAGCTCGACGCTGTACAGTTTTAATAAGTACAGGCACCATACCTGACTAGCATATTCAAGATGTGATCTTACTATGGTCGTATATTGAAAATTTATGGATCTAAATATACAAAGGTTCGCCTTATGACACTCACAAGCTTGTTTGCTTCATTAATTTTCTCGGCTAAGTGAACTGTTATCCACAATTACTCCTATATCATTTTCTGAACTGGTCTTAGTAATGGCATTACAGAAAACATAGTCATGATCCTCAACATTAAACTTCCCCACTATAATGAACTTGCTTTTATTTGGTTGGAAATCAAGCATCCATCTTTCTGACCATCTTCTTACTCCACCTAGGTCTTCCTGTAATCTACTGCAGTCTCCTCTCTAACAAATATTTCTGAACAACTTTGAGTCATCAGCATACAAGTATACTTCACTGTCATGTTTAATTATTTCAGGTAGGTCATTGATAAATAAAGCAAACAGTAGCAGACCAAGCACTGAACCTTTTGGGACACTACCCTTAACTGCTCTCCATTCAGATGCTACTCCATTCAACATAACTCTCTGTTGACTTCTTGTCAAGAAGTTCTTTATCCACCCTAGAATATTTCCCTCAACCCTTTAGCCGTTAACCTTCTCAATAAGTCTCTTATGTGGTACTCTATTGAAGGCCTTCATGAAGTCGTTGTAGATAATGTCAATTGCCTGTCCCTCATCAATAGCCACTGTCCATTTATCTAAGACCTGAATTAACTGAAGCACAGTAGATCATCCTGATATAAAACCAAACTGCCTGTTCCTGAGTAGATTATGTTCTTTCATATGTAACATGATTTCCTCCCTCAGCAGTGATTCTATTATTTTTATGAATATACTTGTTAGGCTCACAGGTCTGTAATTTTCTGGATAATTCTTGTTTCCTTTTTTGAAGATTGAGGTGAACTGAGCAATCCACCAGTCATCTGGTACTGCTCTTTCGTATAGGAATATTTCAAATATTCTCTTAATTGGCTCAAGTAGTTCTTCTGCCAATTGTCTTATAATTCTTGGGTGCACACCATTGGGACCTGAGGACTTATTTTTCTTGGGCTTTTGGATTATCTTCTGAATCTTATCTTGTGTAATTTCCATATATCCCAAGCTTGGTACATTTCTCAACTGAGCCACTAGCAGCTCATCTTCTAGTTCAGTGATGAACCTTTGGGAATCGGTATAAAAGGACCTTTGCTTTTTCTTCTTCACATGTTGTCTTACCTTCTGCTCTTCATCCTTAAATAGGTCCCCTGTTCTAGATTAAATTCTTGTCTTTGATATCACATACTTCCAGAAAAAATTTGGATTTTCCTGGACGTGTCTGGCAATTTCTTTCTCTTACAGTTTCACAGCATTTTTTGTCTTCCACCTGATTTGGTTATTTAGTCTCCTTTTAGGCTGTTTCAACTTTTGCATATTTTCCACTTGAATGTGCATTTGTGTTTCTCTTCATCTGCTTCAATCCTTCCTATAATCTTTGTTTCTTCTTTACTTTAGACCAAAATTTCTTATTCATTTGTAGATTCTCATTTGTTCTCTTCCTTCTGTAAAGTCCACTTTTAATATTTTTCTTTGGCACACACTCATCGATGATTTCTTTCAATTTACCAATAAACTTTCTCCACTTTTTCTCTAAGGATAGTTCACATGACAGGTATTTGTGCTAGTTAATATCCAGGCATCTCTTTATCAGTTGGTAGTTAGCCGTCTCATACAGATAAGCTATCTTATTACTTCTGAATTCCATCTCCTGTAAGTCACATTTATCATAAATACAGGCATGATCGCTTCTTCCAAGAGGATTTAGCAGTCTGATCTTTTCTATGATTGATTCATCATTACTGAATAATAAGTCTAGAGTGTTGCTTATATTTTCTCCTCTCATCTGAGTGATGTCCTTTACATGCTAAGTTAAGAAACAATCCCTTACCTTTTCGATAAACATGGTAGAGAACTCGGATGACCTTGTCTGGAAAGTGCAGTTGTTCCATTTGATATGCGGAAGATTAAAGTCCCCTAAGACCACCACGCTTATTTATCACATACCTTCTCTAACAACTGGGCAGACTAGAGTTGTTATCTACATTGCTAGTAGGACTTCTGTACACAGGCGTTATAAGTACTTTACCACTATCACTATTCACCTCTATGCTGCAGTATTCACAGTAGTCTGTATTCAATTCCACATCCTCACACTGCATCCCTTGTTTGGCATAGAAAATAAGCCCTCTCCCTTCACTTGCATTTAGGTTATATTCAATAATATCATACCCGTCAACTTTGTACTCTTCCGTAGCTTTTCATACCGGATATATTTTGGTTTAACTTCTTGTAGTGCAGTTATATGGGGAGTGTCCTCCACCACTCTTAAACTTTCATTTAACTCTAATTATTTAACCTTCCTAAATATCTCTACATTTCGAAAGAAAATAATTAAGCTTTCAGATTTTGCACTATTTACACTTATTATATTATATATACTTCTTGCTTTCTCAACAATTTCTGCCAATCCATCAACTATTGCTCCTCTGCCCCTTTTGGTCCTTCTTGGCTTGATGGACTTTATTCCCTCACTTGTTGATTCTCTACTCTCTTTATTACTCTCCTCCATTGTGGCCCTATCACTCTTTGCCTACCTTTTCTTCTTCCTCCAAGTTTTTTTGCTGCTTTCCATATGGCTGTCTCATGATCTCGTTCACTTTTAGTAAGGTCATTAGCAATCCTTACTCCATCAAATATCCTTACACTTCGAGGATTCTTGATGTTCTTGAATATGTGTGCGTTTGTTCTGCAGTCAGTGAGTTTTATGAGTAGTGGCTTGTGTTTGTTTGGTATGGTTTCCAAGTCTTATCACCGTATGTATTTTATCATTGGTCATAGTAGTGTCATATGCCTTTACTAATTTCACAGCAAATATTTTATCATAGTCAACCTTCTCACTTACCACTTGAGAGTTCAACTCTTGCACCCCATACACCACCAAGTTGTTTTCCTATAATTTTCTCTCATATATTTCACTTATTACATTGTTTGTACTTTCTTATTTTGACTGCTGTATTTGTCCTTGTGGTTTCGTTTCTTCAGAGTCATTCAAAATACCTTGTCCTCTCTGTAACTCTGGCTGCTCCTCTAACCTCACTAATTTTTGTTCTAAAGCTTCTAGCCTTTCTATTACTTTCTGCACATCAATAGAATTTTATTTCTACAAGTTCATTGGTCTTCACTGCATTTGCCTCCAAATTACCTTGTCTTTCTGCTAGATTTTCTGTGTTGGCCGAGTTTCTTTCAGCAAATTCCTTAGCTTCTTCTGATTTTGCTTTCAAATGCCCTAGCCTTCCTTCCAACTCTTCTTGTTTATCCTGCTTCTTCTGTATCCAGCCCTTGATTTAACTAATTGAGTGCTTCAGGGCTTTATGATTGTCAGTCATCTTTGTCTGTTGCTCAACAATCTTTTTATCGTAGTTGTAAAGTTTTACACAACCCCGCTTGCAGAAACTACAGTTCCAAATCATCTGTCTCCCTCCCTGTTCTTTTACCATGAAGTCATAAACACTTAAAGGAATCCTTTCACATTTAATGTGGAGCCAAGTGTTATGTATCTCACATCCAAGAGCTTTGTATGTCTGTTTCACACGCTGTTTGCATTTATCACATTTGTCATCCTTCTTCTTACCGCCGAGTTTGTTTGCCATCGGTTATCATGATACAGCAAAAAACTCCTTCAATAGGTTTTCAATTAATATATGTTCAACTAAGTCACAAATTATCAAATCATACATGTCTATCATTTCACTAAATATAGCAGGGATAAACAATATATGGCCATATTCAAAGAAAGCTGGCTTTGTAAACCCAGAGGATAGAATGAGAGAGTATCCATCACATGTCCGCTCAGCACAGCTACTCAAACAATATATTCTCCATTCGAATCATGTTAGAATTAGTAAAATGTTATTAATGTAATCAATCAGAGACAAAACTAAAATAATTTCAGAAATACTTTGAATGCACTATTATTCTTTTTAGGGAAATAGGGTGTTTACATTGAAGAATTATCCCCCAAAAATATTTGCTAACTGGTATTTTGTTAACAAAACCATCGAGATCTAGAGGTCATAGTTTGAAACTCCACAAGAGAGCTTCTTTGCAGGAGGCAAGGAAGTCCTCTTTTACTTTTTTTTTTTTTTACTTTTTGTGGTTTATACCCTCCTGTAGAAGGCTTTGCCTCCTCTCTGGCGGGTCTTAAGTTTATTTAAATTTTATTTTTTTTATTTTCAATCTCTCTCACACCTTGAAAGGTTCATTTATAGTAAAGAGTTCGATATCGTGGCATTTTTCAAAGAAGTATGTTTTCAGTTTTTTCTTGAATTGCACCACATCTTCACTGTCTTTGAGTAGCACTGATAATTCATTATATAATCTTGGAGCACTATATTGATAGGTTATACTACCAATATTTCGATTAGATCTTGGTTCATGCAGTCTATATTTGTCATATGCATGTCTCACTGTGATGTTTGTTCCAAGTTCAAAAGGGACTATATACTCATGTAAGTATTTTAGTTCTCCGGTCTTTAATGTCTTGTAGGTTAGCAAACAGATTTTGTATACATTTCTTGCTTTTATCGGCAGCCAATGCAATTCAATCAGTGTCGGTGTAATTCTTTGACGTCGCTGTGTGCCTTTTATTAACCTTGCTGCTTTATTTTGAATGATCTAAAGTTTTTTTTTTTAATAAATTGTTGGGCAAACCATAGTAAAAGGAATTGCAATAATCCAATCTAGATATTATATGGTTATGAACAACCGTATTTAGGGTATCTTCATTTAAATACTTTTTTATAAATGCAATATTTCTAAGATGATAATTACATGTTTTTACTACATTCAATATCTGATTTTTCTTAGTTAAAGTATTGTCAATTAAAACGCCCAAGTTTCGCACGACTGGCACCAGTTTGATTTTGGATGCTCCAATCTTCATACATTCTAATTGTGCAATGTTTTTCAAGGTATATTCTGTCCCAAATAACATGCATTCAGTTTTATCACCATTCAAATTCAATTTCTTTTTAACCATCCAGTTTCTTATGTCAACCATTATTTCATCAATCTTATTAGTAGTGTTCTGAATGGTTGTTATCGCAAAATAGTATTGAGTATCATCTGCATACAATTTAAATCCAACATTATGTTTTTTCAGAATTCACGATAACTCATTTGTATAGATATTAAATAATGTGGGACCCAAGACACTACCCTGCGGTACCCCCTTATTTATATCCATCATATTAGATTTTGCGTTCGATATTGTAACTATAGCTTTTCTATTTTGTAAAAAGCTTTCAAGCCATTTATATGCATTTTCATCTATGCCAATAGATTTCAAGTCTCTAAGAAGATACTCATGGACAACTGTATCAAATGCAGTACTGAGGTCAAGCATTATCAATATTCCACACTTTTCATTGTCAACAATAGTAATCATATCATTCATAATAGAGCAAACTGTTGTTTCTGTCGAGGGATTTTCTTTGTAAGCTGATTGATTTTCTGGTATGATATTGATGTCTCTTAAGGTGAATCCATAATTGATCATTAATTACAGTTTCAATTATTTTTGATAAATATGTCAAGTTTTATATCGGCCTGAAAGAGCCTAAGTCATTATGATCACCTTTTCCTTATCTGTATTTACAAATGAAAACTTGGAAAATATTCCGGAAGTAGAATCCATTTACAGAGACAGTCCCGATAATATACTTAGTTCAATAAATATTACGAGAGAGGAGGTAATAAAAGAAATAGATAAATTAAAGGCTCATAAATCTCCGGGACCTGATGGAATATATGCTAGAATATTAAAGGAATGCAAAGAAGAGCTTAGTTGTCCTCTAACTGCATTATTTAATAATTAAATAAAATTAGGATCGGTACCCATGGAGTGGAAATTGGCAGATGTGGTACCAATATTTAAAAAAGGAGAACGTGTTAAAAAGAATAATTATAGGCCGGTAAGTTTAACGTCAACAGTGGGTAAGATTCTAGAATCCATAATTGCAAATAAAATAAGGGCACATCTAGAATTACACAGACTGATAAAACTTTCACAACACGGGTTTCTTAAGGGTTTTTCGTGCCTTACAAACTTACTGTCTTTTTATTCAGAAGTTTACGAGGCAGTAGATTGTGGCAAAGAATATGATACAATATATCTAGATTTTAGCAAAGCTTTTGATAGAGTTCCTCACAAAAGATTAGTTAAAAAGCTGGAAGCTCATGGTATAGGAGGAGCTGTGCTCAGATTGATCAAACAATGGTTAAAAGACATAAAACAGAGGGTTTGCATAAATGGAGAGAAATCAGAGTGGGGCTCGGTTACTAGCGGGGTACCACAAGGCTCGGTACTGGGTCCTCTATTGTTCATCGTATATCTAAATGATCTGGATTCGGATATCAGTAGTAACCTAAGTAAATTCGCAGACGACACTAAAATAGGTAGAACTATAAATGGAAAAGAAGACATTCATGCTTTACAGGAAGATCTAAATAGATTATCTGAATGGTCGGACAAATGGCAAATGGAATTTAATGTTGAAAAATGTAAAGTAGTTAAAATGGGTACTATAAAAGACAATACTAGTTATAAGCTAAATAACCATGAAATCATGAGTTCTCAGAGTGAAAGGGATTTGGGAGTTCTTGTGAGTAGTAGTCTTAAGCCAAGAGAGCAATGCACAGCAGTCAGAAATAAAGCAAACAGAATTTTAGGATTTATCTCAAGAAGCGTCAGCAATAGGACGGAAAAAGTTATTTTGCAGCTCTATCTTGCATTAGTTAGGCCCCATTTAGATTATGCTGTGCAATTCTGGTCACCCTATTATAGAATGGAAATTGAATCCTTGGAGAGAGTGCAGCGAAGAATGACCAAGATGATACACAATATCAGAAATCTACCATATGAGGACAGATTAAAAAAACTTAATCTACATTCTCTAGAGAGGCGAAGAGTTAGGGGGGATATGATTGAAGTGTATAAATGGTTTAAAGGGATTAACAAGGGAGATATTAATAAAGTTTTAAAAATTCATGATCAAACCAGAACTCGTAATAATGGATTTAAGCTTGATAAATTTAGGTTCAGAAGGGAAATTGGTAAAAATTGGTTTGGTAATAGAGTAGCTGATGCATGGAACAAGCTTCCTAGTATGATAGTAAATGCCAATACCTTAGACACCTTCAAATGTAGATTAGATAGACATATGACAGAGGTAGGGTGGGTATGAATAGGTTAGTGCTTATTAGAAAAATCATAAAAAGAAAAATAGAATAACTAAGTAGAGTAGAATAGAATAGGTTAGACATGCTGAAAATACAATTCAAAAATGGAGCTGCCTCGTGTGTGCCAGTAGGCATGTTGCAGTGTCCTCTATTCTTATGTTCTTTAAAGGTTGGTTTAATGCATCCTAATTTTTCACTTTTCGGAAATTTAGATTGTCTTATACTCATGTTTACAATTTTGAGGTAGAAATCATATATTAAGCTTATATTTGGAGCATAATTAATATCTTTTATCGGGAATGGATCATTTTCACCATATGTACACTTTACTCTACCAATTACTTTTTTTTTTTTTAGATCATCCATGTTTAATTCCTTGAATTTATTTAGCTTTTTTTATTCCGATTGTGGCATAAATTATGTATCTATAAAATTTATATATGTAAAACTTCTATAAATCATTTCTGTTTTATTATCAAAATATACAGCAAAATTATTTGCCAATTCAATTGGGGTATCACAGTTATTTGGCAGAACTTTTTCTTGTTTTATGCCTAATAAATCCTCTAAATTCTTATGCATCCGTTTTGTATCCTTATTTTTCGACTCTTTGTTGTAGCATGTTCTTTTAGTTTTTTCAACCAACCTATTATATTCATTTCTTGCTTTAATGTATAGTTCTCTTGTTTCCCTTGTGTTAGCTCTTTTCCACTCATCTTCCATGTTACGTCTCTTCCTTTTTGCTATAAGTAATTCTTTATTGAACCATATAGCCTTGTCCTTAATTATTATTTGCTTTTCAATTTTAGGACATTTCTCAGTATAAGTTTCAGAGCACAGTCTATTACTTTTATCAACATAGCAGTCTACACAGGACTTACTATGTATATCAAATAGACAATCACAGCTTATGTTTTCATTATTAATTTGCATTATACAATCATCACTAAATTCTCTTGCAACAAATCTCGATTTATCTCTATAAATAATTTTTTTCCATATACATTTAGATTTTTCGAAATCAACACAAACAGTAATTAATTTATGCACTGGTGAGACTGAAAAATCAGGTTCAACTTCAAGTGTTTTTATTAGGTTAGGATCTTTATAATGTATTACCAGGTCTAGTATATGATCATGCATTGTTGTAGGGTCTGTCACAGTGTTCATGAAGTTGTGTGTTTCAAAATGTTCAATAAATTCTTTTTCATTACTCCTTACCTCATCTAGTCTTAAATTAAAGTCAGCACAAATGAATACTGTTCTTAGATCATTTGTTGTATCTAACAGATTCTCAAATTCTTCAAGAAATTTCTTTTCACTTCTATTAGGTGGTTTATAACTCGCAATTATTCGTATGAGATTATTATTGAATAATACCTCTAAATGTATGTACTCAAAAGTTTCAAAATATAATTGATTTTTTATGATTATTTTAGAAAAAGACTTAGAAATCAAGATACCCACTCCACCACCTATTCTATCCTTTCTGGGTAACTGATAAAAATTATATGTTACTGGCTTCATTTCTTTAATTTTTGAGGTATCCCTCACATCACCCCATAGCCAAGTTTCAATCAAAATACATATATCTAGTTTAAGTTCATTTATCAAGTTTCTAATTTTAATAGTTTTATTGCGCACTGACTGAATATTTATTAGACTACATGAAATATTGTCAGTTTTCTTAGATGCCATGATCAGTTTTGGTTTTTATTCTTGACAATTCATCCTTATAAATTGGACATATTTAATTTCCATTGTCGTGTGGTTAGTGTCATTTAATCCTTTCTTTGTACCATTTGTGCATTTTTCCACTGTAGTTTCTTGACATCCTTTAAGTTTATGATCTCTTCCACACTTTGCACATACCTGGTTTTTATTGCATCCATTTGCTCTGTGTCCAAATTCTTGGCACTTGAAACAATGAAAAACTTTGTAGGTGTCAAATACTTTACTTCTTCCATACATTGTATACAACACATCATCACGAATAAAGATGTGTTTTCTTATTTCGGGACTGCATTTTATGATAACATGATATCTATCATCTTGTTTTGCATTCAATTTCTTGACAATTTTAAAATCATCATCTTTTTTAAAAAGTGTTTGAATCCATGAATTCTTCATGAATATGTTGTCTACAATATCTTCTTCATCTTCTTCTTTGGAAACGTTACATACCTTAATTTTGGGCTTAAGCTTATTCTTTTCATTTACTGAGATGTTAGTCTCTTCTTTGTTGTCGTCAAATTCTTTCTTGGCATCCTCCAATTTTTCTCTATCTATAAAATTTACAATCAAGTGACCATCCTTTGTTTCTTTCACCTCATCAACTTGTGTTTTTATCTTCATTATCTTCTTTTTGTTTTCTGCTGCCTTTACTTTCTCATCCGTAGGTTTTGTCACAAGCGTATTCTTAGTTTTCAACTTCTCTGAGTAAGTTTTCATTTTCTTGTCTTCATCAGATTTCTCGTCACTTTTGTTGTTGTTGCTAACTTTCATATCAATTTCTAATATGTGTTGTTTTAATTCTTCATTCTATTGACATAGGCTTTCCATTTGCTTAAATAGGCCTTCTAATAAATTCTGTTGCTGTTGCATTTGATCCATTACTTGTTGTAATAATTCAGCATTTGCATGGCAATATTCCCCTTGTAAACCTTCCATTGATTTGTTTTTCTCACATCCAAAACATTTGTACATAATCCTTGTACTGTTGATAACATTGTTGACAACATTCGTGCCCAAATTCCCCAAACCAGAACAATGTTCCTCATAATGATACCACTTCTCACAGAAGTCACAGAAAATACCTTCATAAAAAACTGTTCTGCAATGCCCACATAATACAGCATCAGCAGAATCTGCTGACTCTTCAAGTAAAGGGTTTGCCGTTGCCATTGTTTTATTTTCTCTGAGTATTTTGTTTCACTTTTTCCTTTTAACGCATTTTCATTTTTATACTCTATACAAGTAGATACAAGTTCATCTATACAATCATCAATGCTAATTTGTTTCTTTTTTGTTTGCCTCTTATCTTTTCTTTTAAATGTTTTCATATTTTCCACCACCACAAGGGTGGTGGTTTTAAGCAACCACTACAACTCATCTTTCACTCTATTTCAGTTAATGATATCACCAATTAACCCTAATGTATTGATTTTCACATTAGTCGATGCTCATAATCACTCTATTGCAGTTTTTCAGAACTTATTTTGTCCAAAGTTAATAAAAATCACTAGAATCACGAGCTCCTTCCAAGGTGCGTCTGTTGATGATTTGAATTCACTAAGTGAGGAGGTAGTTAATGCTAACTCAATTCATAGATTTAAGTACAATTATGATAAGTATCATTGAGTATAAAAATAGAACCGACCAAGAGACGGGGAATTGCAAACATAGGGCTCTTTCCAGCAAGCAGTATTAGGTAATTTCCAATAAGGTAATGACAAGCACACTATGACCACTAATCTGTGAAGATACATGTAAAAAACATGCCCAGAACACGAGAAAGAAACAGCTGAAATACCAAATATTTTCATATTCTACATTTTGATGCGGAGCGCCCAACCTTAATTCCCCAGCTCCAACCTGTCTGTCTTCCCAAATAGCGACACATAAAACGGGAAACCAACATTTTGTCGCTTAAGATGCGATACACGAAAATAATTCCTTTTTCCCGTCTTTCTTGCGGCTGGGGATGCTTTTCATATTCACAAATAGTTAAATATTAGAGTAAAAGGAATTTTGGTATTGTATTTGACTTCTCAAATTCCCTCCCAGCAAATCACGCCAAGACACCAAATAAAAATAAAATAAAATAAATAAAAGTGTGGTTTGCGCTTTTGAGAATTCTTTTGAGTTTGATGGTGGGTTCCTTTGGGGTGGGCCTCTCTAGGGGTGGATGGAGATCCATTGATTGCGAGCGCCATCTGCAGCATTGGCTTCCAACTGAGTGTTTTCCTTGAGGTCCTGCTGCTGCTGCCTCTTCAAGTGTACATATCCGAGGTAATAATGCTAAAACGGTTGATCTTTTTGACTCTATGGCCAGTTTTTCTGACTGTTATGGACTCTTTGGGGGAGGATAGTCATCCTCGGTGAATATTTGGAAAGTGAAGCTTTGTGGCAGCCGCAGGAAATATACAACATCTCCACATCCACAAAACATCACTTCGCTAACAAAAGAGTAACTTAATGGAGGGCTTTTAACATATATATCGTAGAATTACTCTTGCCTCTTCGTTTATCATTTGGCCGCGAGTGACTCTATTGAATACGATGTTCCTCGGCTTAGCACGCATATTCGTGGCTGTCAGGACCTGCGAATTTTTTTATATTTTATTTTTTTTTTGCTGGAAGTTTCGGGAGGGAGGCAGGAGGGCTCTTGTGCCCCTTCCCTTGTCCCCCTCCGTCCATGGCGCAACACATATTTCCCTCGACTTTATAGTGACTTAATTCATCTTTATTCCATATTTCATTGGGCATTCCTAAGGAGCTTTTTTCTAAGAAATAGAATCTTTCGAAAGAAAGATGGCGTTGTCGTTAACTCACCTAATGGTAGAGTTTTGTCGTCACAGCCTTTAGCGAAGTTAAATTAGGCAAGGCAAATGCTTGCAGCGATATTGTCAGATTGCGGCTGTCAACAGAAAGAACATAATTTTTTTGCGTTTATGAGTATTTACAGTTTATGGAAGGTAAATTTCTTTAGTATACCTTTGATAAATGTTTGCTTTCACTCCCTATCGAAAAAAAAAAAAAATGAAATGTTCATTAGATTAGGTTTGGTTAGGTTAGTTCCCTTCTGGCTCAAAAATTAGTTCATACTAGGACTTATTTGTATTATGTATTTTTTTTTTCACCCTTAGGTGTGAGAGTAAACACTTACCTTATCATTTTGTTTATTGGGTTTCTAGTTTTGGTAAAAAGCGTTTGGGTAGATATTTTCCTTATTCACTCCCTGTTTAAAAATAATCTCACAAATATTATTTTATTACATTAGGTTTGCTGGGTTAGTTCACCCCTAGTCGAGAAACGAGTTGATATTTGAAATTTCTGTTTTTTTTGTTTGCGTTAGAAGTATGGATGTCTGAAGCTTGTTGGAGGCGTGAAAGTAAATATATACCAATTTGAAATGGGGGGAGCATCTTGTTAGAGATGTGGGTAATTGTTTATTTTCACGTCCCTATTGAGTTGAAAGAAAATACAGAGCATTGTAGAACAAAAATGTCAAAATTCAGCTCATATTTTTTAATGTTAGTGAACAAACCTTACTATATATAGTATGTCATGAGAGTATGGCCTAATATGTGGTATGGAAGTAAGCATTTACTAAATTAATAAGGTACCAGCAAGTTGACAAACTATTGTCAATACCCTCAGTACAAGATGACTTGAAATATGTAGGGTAGATTTGTGAAAGGCTGTACCAATGTTGTTTCATTATGGGATATCTAAAAACATTTTATTCAAGAAATTTGATTTTAAACTTGGGCCCTATGAATGAATAGTTATTGATTACTGTTTCTGTGCCACTATTGATCCACTTTTGAATGAGGTTGGACACAGGTTGGAGCTGGGAAATGAAGGCTGAATGCCATTACTATTGAATTGGGATTAATAGCGACATGAAACGGCTAACAAGCCTGAGGTAGAATAATGACCATAAAATATCCTCTAGGTAAGGTACTATCGAGTTAAGTATATGAAATGACACCACCAAGAAATGAGCTTTTTGACATTTTTCCAAAACAATTACTGTACTTTAGATCTTGAGTAAATAATTCAGGTAATTCAGTTGTGTTAGTTTGGCCTTTTTCATGTGGAGTAACTGGAGTTGTAGCTTGTTAGTGTATTACATGTGATATTTTTATTGTGCAAGGTTTTCGTCCATCTGTACTACAGGTAAATGGTTTAGTTGTATGTAGCTATCCCTAATTCAGATTTTTGTGCAGTTGATGTACACACCTTTGTTGGTAATGTATGAAACTGTAAAATTTATGATTAACACTCTTTATTGACTTTTGAAAGTATATTTCTCAAAACCAGCAGCAAGGTAATAACCTAACTGTAAATACTTGCTTCCTAAAATTGCTCATGAAAGGCGATATATTAGTATAATATTCAGAAATTTTTTGATATGGGAGCTCATTTACTAATTTAACATACACTGGATTCGGTAAGGTAAAAGTTAAATCTGTTCTTTTCCGTATTTGGTGTATTCAGTGTTAGATGGACAGAACTCGACCTCAGAAGTTTGAGAATTGGTTAGATAGGAATTCTTAAATGTGGACTACTGGGTCTCCTCCAAGTAGTTATTTAAGGGTTGTTTCTGTGTTTTATCCTTTTTGTGCGGTATTGTTTTTGGCATTTAGCACAAGTACTTTAGCGAGGTCATATGAAGGTGCTATATATTTCATCATCTTTCCATTGTAATTTCATATTGTTAAAATACTTTTTAGTCTGATGCACATATATGATATGAGGAAAATGGTGTTCGGTTACAAGGTAGTTGTACACTGGTCACATAAGGCAGTGTAAAAGTAAAAGCTTAAGGACTAGGCATAGGTGAGGTAATTATACACAATTAGAAATGGACAGGCTGAAGGAATACCTGTAGTTGAAGTTCTGCAACCCAGAGATACAGCAGGATTAGGCTCTTAGATGACAATAGATTTGTTTTTTGAAAGAAGACAGGTTATAGGAATTAGGAAAGACAGGAGGAGGAGACTTCCAGAGTCTGGAGGTAGATGGGAAGAAGCAGTCGCTGCAATGACCAATCTGCGAGCCACAAATCTACACAGTACCTGTGAGACAAGGCCGCTTGTGACTTTATGGAAAATATTGCCATTAAAGAGGAATTAGGCTCCAAAGTAATCAGCAACAAAGCTCAATTTATCAGACTCCTATATGACAATAATATCCATGATTCTCAAACTTCATATTTAGGATTTTTTAATACTTTTATTCTCTAATAGGGCATTTCTCCTTGAGATTGCACAACAAGCTCTTGAGTGGTAGTCAAACCCTTAGCTGTTATCATGTTTTCTCGGTAATTTGTAAACCATTACCCAAATCAAGATTTCTATGACGCTTTTCAGTGTCAATGTCATTGCATTTTAAAACTAAGTGAAAGAGATAATGAATGGATATTAGCAGTAATGATGAATAGCACTTTGAGTTATAACATATGCTTTATGTTTGACTATGCAGAACAGTATTATGAAAATTTTATAAGCACTTTATGTATAATTATGTGTCAATGTAGATGCGTAGTAGTGGTTTGAGCACTTGAATCAGGAGGCAGCAGACCCGAGATCAAGCCCACTTCTGGGCATTAGAAGGGTATCCAGCCTTAATTTCCCAGCTTCAACCTGCCTTGTATCCATCCCCAAACTTGGGATTAATAGTGATACATAGAATAATGAACTATATATTATATACGACTGAGCTGCTTTGTGTAGTGTGTCCATGCTTGAGCAGGTGTGAACACAGCTATGTATGGGGGCATATGTATTTGTTGAAAATTTCAGTATGTTTTTAGTTGATTTCAAGTAAACCTATTAAATTATTTAACTTTGCAATATTGTTTTTAAGTACAGATGCTCCCCAACTTATGAACAAGTTAGGTTCTAAAAGTCCGTTCATAAGTAGAATTGTTCATAAGTTGTGTTTAGATATAAGAACAAAACAAACAAACAAACAAACTTTATTTCCATTTCAATACAATGGGTATTCGTCAGCCAGGGCAAACCCCAACCCCCCACTGTGGTGTCCAACCACAGCAGTTCCTGCCAGTAAACACCTTAAACTCTCGGTCTTGGACGGGAACCGATTTTTCGACCTCGTGAATGCGAAGCCAGCGCTTTACCACTGTACAGTATATGCATATGCAGCACTGTACAGTACTTAGGCTTAAGACACTTAACTTCCTTGTAAAGCTTGAAGTATACTGTATTAACGACTTTTAATTCAGTGATGATTATTGATAATATAGTACTTTATCGTAATACATCTATTGATACATGGGTACATAATTGGTAGGTATATGTTCGTATCAATGAATGTGTAGGGGAGCTTATCTATATCTTTTAAATTTATAACTTTGCAATATATTTCTGAAAATATTCCGATATTCTTTATTCTGTGACCGCAGTCACTGGTGAGGCACTCAATATGTCGAAATATTTATAACTAAAGCTGTCTGTATTATTCCCTTGGAAAGTCTTGCTATTTTTATGAATTGGTAGTTGTTTTGACCCTTTTTTGGTTTGTAATATACCGTTTCTTAAGATGTATACTTATTTATAAAGAAAGATATGATTGCATTTAATACATTGTTTTACTCATTTATGCGATAAAGATGAGGTGACTTTAGTAGAAATTGCTCATGAAATCTAACATTGTACATGTTAGTTGTGCTATATGAGTATGCTACTTGAAAGAGTGCTAGGTAAAGTCACAATATGTTTCTCGAATTCTGTATTACAATGCCCTGTATGTATCCCCATGATTTAATTTTTCATCAGTGGATTGTATATCTCACACTGGTTACACTCAGTATTACACTCGCAGCCCGAGATCAAGTCTATTGACTAACTGGTGATTTGGGTGGTATGGAGACAAATTTTTTTTTTTATCAAAATTCCATTGGTATTCAAATGTTCTGATACCATTATGCCTCTCACTTCCACCGACATTTTCACTCTTGCAAGATGAAATAATACAGTTTCAGATTTAATCCAGATTGAAGACAATTTGGTTTTGACTTTGAGAATGGCATCGGATGAAATGTAGAATTGTTGTGAAAAATTCGTTTTTAAAGACATTTTGGATGTTATTGTAGCCCTTGTATGTTTTTCTTACTGCAGGCTTATTAAAGATAGGGGCCAAAGATTTTTATGTAAAGCCCATTGGTTTAATCAGATTGTATAATCTTTAAAGGACGGGTCAGTAACAACATTTATTTTTATACTGTGTATAAAAATTCATGAAAAAAATCAATGAACTTTCTCTTAATGTCACAGGAAACTGGTATTTATATTTTCTAATATATAGCAAAGAATTATTTTCAAGAATATTTTCATAAAATCTGCGTTTTTCTTGTCTATTGCAGGCGAATGAGCAGTGGATAAAATATATATGATTTGGCACTTGTGCCAAGATGAAGGTTGACAGATCTAAGCTTAAGAAGAGCAGTTCGGAAGTGGTAAGTATCAATGGAAGGTGTTTCAGATAAGTGAGGAGGTTTGCTCTTGTCTTTACCAGTGGTTAATACAATTTCTCAATAATATGATATCTGTAATTGTTATAATTGAAAAATGTGAAAGCCATACAAGTTTGTTGATAGGAATATTTAAATATTAAACAGAAACTTAGAGTATTTAGAAATACTGTATTCCTTTAGAATATGCAATGCCTTTCGTTAATGCTCTTCCATCTATTTTGATGTAGTTAGTAAATGTTGTTAGAAATCTCGGCAATTAATTTATTGCTGTCTGCTTTGGCCACATTGTCAACCTTAAACCATAGAGTGTTGATATGATGATTATAATTTTCATGAGAATGCTGAAGGTGAATTTTGGTTTTCTTAAGATTGTCCCAGGAGACTTGTCATATTTTTGCACTCCACCATGTTTATCTTGAACTCAGGAATTTGTGGAGATGACTTATAGAAGCTACTTTTGCTTAGTAGGAATTTAGTGTCCTGGGTCTTCTTCTCATCCATTTCTATTCATATTTTGTTGTTGCACTTAGTGTTTTTCTTTGGTCATCTGTTTTTATGGTAACATGTGATAGCACAAATGTGTAAGCTCAGCTGTTCCTCCTCTCCGAGTTCTCACTGATATAGGTGTTTCCTTGCATTAAGTTGATGATTTGTCATAATGGATACCCTCAGTTTTTGTTTGGTGTGTGAAGGTAAATGTTCTCTTTTTTGTTTTTTTTCCCTCCACTTACTTCAGTCACATATATGGTATACCTTATTTTGAAGTTGGAACTGTCGATTCAGCTTTATGGGGGGGGGGGGGAGATTGGCACCTTTAATATCTACAAGGGATAAGCAAGAATTCTTACTGTCATAAGGTGATGTTATCTGCATTGAGAGAGCCAAATACGTGTGCTCATTAAAAAATTGAGTTTACCGACTTGTCTTAGTAGGGGAGTCTTTAGTCCATTATCTTGACAGTTGATTGCTTTTACTATTTAAGTAGGAAATAAACTTTTTTAGATCAGTTTTAATTTGCTCTTCCTTCTATTCATCATGAAGTCCGGTCTTTGGACAATGATTCTTTTATGGTTTTCAGTTTAGATGAACTTACATTTTTCTTTTTTATGTGTGACACCGGGACAGACAAAAACAGCCCTCATCAATAAAGGCCCTGGTACGAGAATATATCAACACGAAGGAAAAGAAAATGGTTAAGGACAAGGCAGAGATGAGGTAATGTCTCACACAGGAAAATGACTGACAGAAAATAACAGTGGAAGTACAGAGGACCCAGAGATATGAAGGACTAGGCCCTGAGATGACGATAGATCTGCTTTTTTGAAGATGATAGGTCATAAGAATTAGGATAGTGTATGTGTACTTGAAACATAATTTCATTCTACGATCATATCTGTGGCAACGCAGGACATTGGTAGCGCAATTGTTGAAGCCCTTGACTTTTTTTTTTTGTTTGACACCGGGACAGGCAAACTGCCCTCATCAATAAAGGCCCGGGTACGAGAAATACCAAGACGAAGGAAAAGAAAATGGTTAACGACAAGGTAGAGATGAGGTAATGTCACAAAGGAAAATGACAAAAAAAACAAACAGTCAAAATACAGAGGATCAAGAGATATTAAGGACTAGGCCCTGAGATGACAATAGATCTGCTTTTTGAAGGATGATAGGTCATAAGAATTAGGAAAGACAGAAGGAGAGTTCCAGAGTCTGGAGGCAGATGGGAAGAAGCAGTCGCTGCACCGACCAATCCGTGAGCTACAAATCTCCACACAGTACCTGTGAGATGAGGCTGCTTGGTGAGTGTTAAGCGGCCTCGCCAGTGGGGGAGGCATGCAATTCGCCAACTCATCAGAGCAGCGATGCAAGTAGTAGTGATAGAATAGAGAAAGGAAAGATGCCTTGCGGCAAAGAGAGAGAGAATCCAGATTGGGAATAAGAGAAGGATCATTGATAAGTTTGACTACCTTAGATTCAGTCTTATCAAAGAGATAAGTATAAGAAGAAGCACCCCAGATGTGTGAGCAGTATTCTAAGCAGGGACAGATAAGACCTTTATAGATTTTAAGTACAGTAACTCTAAAGAGGAAAAGTAATGACGAAAACAAAACAAAACCCCCAATTTTTTGGATGAAGATTTAGAAATTTGGATTATGTGATCCTTCAAGAAAAGTTAAAGGCTATATGGATTCCTAATATGTTGATAGAATTAAGAGGGTAAATATCGTTAGTTTCGAAGACAATAGGGTCATCAGGAGAAGAAAAAGATAGAAAGATAGCCAGAAACTGTATCTTGGAGGCATTGAATTTAACTAAATTTTTTGAGTGCCCCACTCATATACCCTCTGCAAATCGGAGTTGAGAGTAGAAGAGTGATATGTGACTGATCACGAGTAACAGATGAAGGTTGTGAAGAAAAGGCAGAGGAAAAGTGAAGGGTAGATTCATCAGCCAAGGCATGATAATAATAATAATAATAATAATAATAATAATAATACTTTATTTCCATTTCAATACAATGGGTATTCGTCAGCCAGGGTAAGCCCCAACCCCCCACTGTGGTGTCCACCCACAGCAGTTCCTGCCAGTAAACAGCTTAAACTCTCGGTCTTGGACGGGAACCAATCTTTCGACCTCATGAATGCGAAGCCAGCGCGTTACCACTGTACTAGCCAGCAGAGAGGAAGATAGGGATTGTAGATCATTGATGAAGATAAGGAACAGAGTAGGTGAAAGAACAGATCCCTGTGGAACACCACTGGTAACAGATATAAAACGGTCAGAAATAAAACTGGAAATCAGAGAACAGAAAGAAGGGGTAAAGCCATAGGCAGGGAGTTTGGCCAACAGAGCCTTGTGCCAAACTCTGTCAAAGCCTTAGAGATATCAAGGGCAACGACAAGGATTCCCCATAGTTCCTCAGAGAAAATGACCATACATGATTAAGATAGGACAGGAGATCACGAGTGGATCTTGCCTTGCAGAAGCTGTACTGGTGATCAGTGATAAGTGAGTTAGATTGAAGGCGTTTCAAGAAGTGAGCATTGAGCAATGTTTCAAAAACTAGCAATAGAGGAGGTTAGGGCAATAGGTCGGTAGTTAGAAGGAATAGAGCGGTCACCCTTCTTATGAACAGGTTGAACTGGAGGAGGTGTTAGGGAAGGCCATCAACCATAATTCAATAGCTTTAACCTTTCTCTGTCCACCCCCATTCGAATTGGCTTTATAGTAACGTACAACCGTAAGCATTCTCATCGTCTAAAGCTAACAAAAATCTGTTTAGCATTGGAGGTTAATGTTACAGAGGAATTTTTTTATATCCAATATCACAGCTGAGACATATGCTATTTACTTTAATATTTCTCCTGCATATACTGAATGGATATCCAAGAATTCAGTTCCATTTACTATCATCATAAATTAGGAATGGCATACATATAGAATGGGGTAATGTGAAAGCACACATAATGCATATGATGTCACTCAGTGTTGATTTCCTTGATGATATCTGAGAAATGAAAAATGCATTTAATTTTCATCTTAGAAGATTTACTGCTTAGGCTCCCTGTATTTGTGGTATTACAACATTATTGTGTGAATTTGTTTCCAGCCGCTGGGCTGTGGATGGTTGATTGAGAAACTTCAAAAATGCAGTAATGAAGAGTTGTTGCCAGTTCTCCGCGGTGTAGAATCCTGGAACTATGGAAAATGTGAACTGTACCATTGGATTTACGTTTTAGACAGGTAATTCTTTTTATGTGTTGTTCATTGAAAGTTAAAAGTTTTTTTTTCTTGAAATGTAGTACACAGCTTAGAACTTAACAGTCTTCTACTCGAGTGTCATCCAAAATGCTTGACAAGAATTGTAGTAATGCTAAATAAATAAAGCATATGTTAGTTATCATATTAAATTCTTTAGTGGATATATCTTCAATGAAATATATTTATCTTACCAGATTTGATACTATATTAGAAGAAGCAGCCAAGAAAGATGAAGACAAATGGGTCCTGCCTTGTGACTTAGCTGAAAACAGCCATGTAAATACCAAATAGCATTGTTTCTCTTCTCTTCATTAAAGAAAGCAGAAATATGTACCTTGACACCTTGGTCTTGAAATTGTTATCTCGTTTACAAAAAATTTGAGTCTGCACATCAGAAAAATTCTTAATGATGAGAAATGATTTTTTTGTGAATTGTTAGGGTTTTTGTAAACTTACATACTCAAATAACATTGAAAACATATAAAGATTACATAACTTGCATTCAACAATATTGCACTTGCATTTGCACTCTAATTTTTTAGATGCATTATTTCAGATTCAAGAATTGGTGGTATGGGTATTACATTTTACAACACTCCTGGTGGAGCACTCATTCTCCCGCCATTTGTACTCCTCTGTGGAGCACCTCATCGCACTGCTTTCCTCCACTTCCATGACTATAGTTCTTGCTGTTCTTAATCTTCTATATATGTTCAGCAAAAGGTACTTACAAAGTAATATGATAAAAAGAAATAGAAAACATTTTTAGCTCCATTCTCTGTCAATAGATTTTATATAGAGATAATGTAACTATATATATATAAAAAATGGGGTAATTATGTTAGTTAAGAGTAACAGTGTGAATTGGTGTAAGTTCATAATAACAGTAAGTAGCATAAGATATAATTTCTGTATTTGTTCAGATTTTTTAGTGCTGTGCCAAGATCTGATATATGATCATTTTAAATCGTATAATAGAAGTCCACTTATCATATGCAACTAGAAAATATGTTGTGCATGGTTTTTTCTCCCAAAGGTCCAACTTCATCACACGCTTGGCTGTAGCACCCCGTCAGGCTCTTTTGACACGCCTGATAAACTTAGCAGAGCCCTGGGGTGGTAAGGACAATGGATTTGGTTTAGCTCAGTGTTGCCAGGACCTTCCCTTGTCGGTAAGTATATACTGTTTGCAGTGTCTGAATAATTCGATGCTGTGAGTACTTCCAGAATGTTAATAAATGTGGACAACAAATGAAAAGATATTTATATACAGTATATAATGAAACATGAAGGACTTGATCTTCTCACACCCAGTCTTTCCACTAAACAGGGTTGGCTTATGGAGTAGTTTAAGTTATCTGTACTTCATAGAGATAAATTTTTTCTCTCATAACTTTTTTAACTGGACTATGTAAAAGGAAAATAATTTAGTCACTAAAGCTCCTTTGCTGTCAAAGTGTATTTTTCATACAGTGTTTTGTGGGACTGCAGTTGTGCAGTGGTTAGAGCGCTTGGCCCTGGAAGTGACAAACCGATAGCAGAGCCCACTGTTGAGTATTAAGGCATCCACCTTTCTTTCCCCATCTCCAGGCTCTCTTTTGTCCATCCCCATATGAATGGGGATTAATAGAGGCAAAAAACTGGCAAACAACATTTAAAATTTTTGTGACGTTATATGTCATATGACTGGAAATGTTTTCATAATTAAGATTAAAATTGATAGGTTTGTATACTTGATTTAGTGAAACATTCAGTATTATGTCTGTGTGAGTGCCTCTCAGATATCTATAAAATATGAAATATTCACTATTTTTAACGTTTTCTCTTTTTCAGACTTTTCCGGAGAATGCCACAACACTTCATTATGAGTTTTATGGTGAACACCAACAATCATCTTCACAACAGCAGAGCACACAACCTCTGCAGCAAACTGGGGGAGATTCTCCGACGAGCAGCAGTGGCAGTGGATGTAGAGGCAATAATTCGATTATCACCATACATATTGATAACATGCAAAATATATCAAAGTCCCCAGCGCAGGTTATGGAGGAGTTGATGCAGGTCTACAAAGTGCCTACGGAGAAACAGGTAGGAGCAAGATGTACTTTTTTGTGTAGAGTCATACACTGTACTTGGGTTGAATTTATTTTTCCCGTTGAAAAGCATGTAAATTCAATTAATCCGTTCCTGGTCACAATAAATATTTATTTCAAAATTTTTTAGTCACTAAAAACATAAAATATAAGTTATATGTATTTCATCTGTATAAGGAATATTACATTCATAATAGGAAGGAATTCTACTCTACTAAGGTAAAACATGTACATATTCAGCTATACGTATACTAGTTGATACCCAGTATAAAATAGCAAAGTCCAACACTTGGAAAAAGTTGTCACATTCTCCCACTAATAACAAATACAGTAGGAAAAAGTGTATTTTGTAGGTAAAAAAAATAATGTAGGTAAGAAATAGTACTGTATTTACCTTTGTGGATGATCGTTGCTGGCATTTGTGGCTGGTGGTGGAGGAGGAGGAGGGGGACTAATTTTTGGAAGGCGAGTCCCATTCCATAAAAATGTTAGGGAATTTCCGATACAGGCTGTATTTCTGGTGTTTTCTCTCTTCTCTTTTGGAAGCTGCTTCCCTGCCTACTGGGACAAGGAAATGATCTAGAGAAATTTGTCTTTTTCATTTTTGGTAAATTTTTTCTAGAAATATTCATCGCATTGTCATTTACCATATTCACTTCTCTATTGCACACTTACTAAAAATTTCTTTAAATTCTTTCACTTGACACCTTTTCCCCTCATCCCCATCTTCCGGTGACTGCTCGTCTTGGAGAATCTTCACATGATCACGTTGCAACTTGGCTAATTCTTCGGTGGTAAGTTCTTCTTTGTGGTTCGCTACCACCTCCTCCTCAATGACCTCCAAGCCCAAACTTTTGCCTGTGGCCACAATTTCATTAACAATTTGAATAGCTAACTCCTGCTTGATGCCCTCGAAGTCTCTATCAGTCACACAACCTGGCCACAGTTTCCTCTGGCGGAGTTCACCGTTCGATATGAGACCACCTTCGATGCTTTTTCAGTGAGGCAAATGCAGTGGAGGATATTAAAGGGGTCTTTCTAGAAATCACGAATGGTCACATCCGTGCTATTAGTGACCTGGAAACACCTGACAAAAAGACCTTTTGTATACTACTTTTTAGAATTAGAAATTGTCTGCAGGTCCAAGGGCTGGAGGAGAGGAGTGGTGTTGGGAGGCAGAAATTTGACATTAATAAAGTTGTACTGTGTACCAAGTTGTTCTTCCACACCTGGTGGATGGGCAGGAGCATTATCCATAATGAGGAGACACTTAAGGGGCAAATCATTTTCCTCAAGATATTATTTCGCTGCTGGTGCAAACATTTCAGTCAACCATTAGGAATACAATCCGCGTGACCCAAGCCTTTGGATTTGACCTCCACATTACTGGAAGGCTAGCCTTCAATACGTTATTTCTCTTAAAAAAATGCGAATTTTCTGAGTGGTAAACTAAAATCAACTTTATCTTACAGTCCCCACTAGCATTAGCGCACAATAAAAGTGCAAGCCTGTCTTTTATTGGTTTGTGACCAGGCAGTGACGTCTTCTCTTGAGTTTACATAATTTCTTTTGGGCATTTTCTTCCAAAATAGTCCCGTTTCATCTCAATTAAAAACCTGTTGCGTGATATAACCTTCATTCTCGGCATTCAGCGAATTCCTTCATGGAAGAATCCCCTACTTTTTGGTCGGAACTAGCCGCCTCTCCATGTCTAATGACGCTATGAATCCCAGTTCGTCGACAAAAGTTTTCAAACCAGCTTCTGCTGGCTTTAAATTTCTCAACTTTAGCGCCACTAGAACTCGGAGAGTTCGCTACTAAATCATGGTGGATTTGCAAAGCCTTAGTGCATAGTATGGCTTCGCTAACACTATCTCCAACTAGCTGTTTTTCATTTATCCTCAACAATAATAATTTTTCTACCTCTTCTATTAATTGTGACCCGTTCTTGGTTTATTCATGTTAGAAATTATTTCCTACTTTGCTTCCATTGTTATGCTTCTAGGGTGTTTGACGCCAATATCACTAACACATTTAACTTTCTTAGGAGTCATAATAAGGGCTATATGAAAGGTAAAACAATGGAAAATAAAGCAAGGTCTACGAACAGATTACGAACAAACCACGCAGTGTGGGCACCAATGCATAACTGAGAACGGGCGAGTGGGACACGTGGTGGCTTGGCCAACGCGTGTGTGTTTGTGGGTTGGGGTCAACATTTTATTCGTGGCTTAGGGTCACCACTGTATTATACTTATTACCATAGAAAGAATTCTCTTTTAACTTTGTAGTCGATATATAAAGGCAAAAGCTTTCATTGGATGTAGATAGATCTGATGCAGTGAGAAGGTAGTAACTGCAACACTATTCAGCACCTGAATGTTAATTTATGCAGGTAGGAGAGATAGGAAAATATATGCCATAGATTATGATGTTTAGAAATCTAGACCCTTAATGGAATTGAAAAGTCTATTGGTATTTTTATGAGAAATTGGAGGGCAATTAATATGTGGGGAAAAAAGAAAAGTTTGGTAATGAAATGGAGATCAGAGATAGCTGATAAAGCGTGTCATGTGAGCCTTGTGGAAAGTATTCTTCAGAGCTGAAAATGTGTCATATGACCTTTGGGGAGAGTAATCTTCAGAGCTGAAACAGTGTCATGTGAGCTTTGTGGAAATAATCCTTCAGAGCTAACAAAGTGTATCATGTGAGCTCTGTGGAAAGTATCCTTCTGAGGTGAAAGTGTCATTTTTGCTTTGTGGGAAGTATCCTTCGGGCTTATATCATAGGTCTTCAAACTAAAGTAAGCCAAAATGGAAATAAAGGGAGGTTTCGAGAAAGCCATATAGGTAGTGGGTAGCTTTGACGTTAGTGACATTGAAGTCATGCAGCATCGTAGAATCAGTTTGTTATACTCTTTTAATCTAGTTTGATAATGAATAATTGAAATACACCAAATCCCTGTTCAACTTTCAGTTTAAAGTAGACACCCTGAGATCTGATTTTGCAGGTTGCATAACAGCAATTATTGCATTGATTATTGTTTGCTATACACCTAGTTCTTAGAATAACGCGAAGATAGGTTCTCAGAAGTGCCGCGTATTGTAATTTTCGCGTAATTTAATGAGTAATTTTCCATACGAAACCATGATAATGGGCATTGATACGTTCCATAACCGTACATAGACACACTATACCAAAGATATAAGATAAGTAAAACATATTTTATAAGTACATAGCAAAGCAGAAAGACCTTTAGTTATTTATATAAACATGCAAATAGTGTACAGTATAAAAGATATACAGATTTATTGTACATTAAGCAATTTAATGCACTCGATTATGCGGTGGGCAACAGGCATGCACTAGGACGTTCATGGTGTCGGTGAGTACGAGGATGCAAACGTTCTGCTGCCTCCGTGTCAGCTGATGCACCCTCGCACGCTGTTTCCCTGACGATATTATATCGCATTTTTGTTTGCTGTCTGTTCTTAAAGCTTTTTTTTTCAATTCTCTTTATAATATTCGATAGCATTAAGCAGTAGAAGAGGAGGAGGATGCGGGATAACGAACCTCTATCTGCAACTCTTTTGCCGCTTCCGTATCAGCTGATGCACCCTCTCATGCTTGTAGAGGGTGGATTTAGAGACATCTTTGGATCCTTTACAAATTTATTAATATAAACCAGAAAATAATTCAAAAACCCTGCAACCAAAAGAATATAACATATTAATATTTTGGCAGCAGAAAATAATATTTGTATAATTTATAAAAATGAAAATACAACTTTACAGTGCAATACAAAAAGGGAAAAGGTAATTTATTTTCACAGTACTTAATACTTATCACTATTCATGCACAATATGTTACTCATAATATATTTATTTACTCACCCTATTTGGGGTGTATATGATTTTCAAGATTATAGTATTATTAATATTCCTTTGTTCTAAACATTATTCTATCTTCTTTACATGTCGACCATGGTGCACGAACGCTTATTGAAGAATAAAATGGATGGCTTACTCATCATAACGTAAACAAAAACAGCTGAGACAAAAAGAAAAATATACAATTCGTTACAAAGAAAGCGTATATCATATATGGGAAACTTAAATGAAATATATATATTCTCTACACGATATTTCCCTGACAGTATCATATCGAAAGCTTGTTTGCTGTTTGATCTTAATGCTTTTTTTCAATTCTCCTCATAATATTCGATCGCATTAAGCGGTAGAAGAGGAGAAGGATGCGGGAGAACGAACCACTATCTGTGAATGTTTTGCCGTCTCCGTATCAGCTGATGTACCCTCGCACACTATCTCCCTGACGATATCATATCGCATGTTTGTTTGCTGTTTGTTGGTAATGCTGTTTTTCAGTTCTCTTCATAATATCTGATTGCAGTAAGCAGTTGAAGAGGAGGAGGTTGCGGGAGAACTAACCTCTATCTGCTGACGTTTTGCCGCTTCCATATCAGCTGATACACCCTCGCATGCTATTTCCCTAACGATATTGTATTGAAAGCTTGTTTGCTGTTTGGTCTTAATGCCTTTTTCTCCTCATAATATTCGATCGCATTAAGCGGTAGAAGAGGAGGAGGAGGATGCAAAGGTTTAGCTGCTTCCGTATCAGCTGATGCACCCTCGCACACTATTTCCCTGACGATATTGTATCGAAAGTTTGCTTGCTGTTTGTTCTTAATGCTTTTTTTCCATTATCTTCATAATATCCGATCCCATTAAGTGGTAGAAGAGGAGGAGCATGGCGGAATAGTGCTTCCGAAGCGGTTGATTATTTACAAAAAAGGAAATATTTCCCCCAAGTTTTTTGCATGGGCGTTATTCGCGAATTTTGTATTTTTTTACTATTATTTTTTAGGGTGTTATTCCAATTTTGAAGATTATAAACATGCGTAAAAAGCAAACGAGGTGTATATATATATATATACACACAGTATATACAGTGCTCCCTTGTTTTATCGTGGAGGTTCGGTTCCGGGACCGGCCGCTATAGGTTAAAATCCGCAAAGTAGGAGCACAATATATACATAGGCATTTTACATTTATTTTTACCTTTACTGTATAAACCCTCCCTGCACTGTTAACAAACCATCCTTTATAACGGTATGGAAGCGTAAATTTGTATGAACGTGATAGGTAAACTTACCGTGAATGAGGTGATGAGGACGTGTACATACTCCATAGCCAAATACTCCACAGCCAATGACAGCTTTACGGCTGCTTTTTGCGAGAGAAGAACATGGTAATGGGGAGTTGCTGTCGCTGTTTCTTCTTTTGTGCGAGGATGGTCTTGTAAGGAGTCATGGTATCGTCGATAATATTGCAGAAGGTCACTGAACGAACCATATTATCGTCATGCTCGTGCAACAGTTGTTGGAGTGCTTTCACATGTTTATCCATGGTTGCCAAACGTTCGAGTGTAAGGCCAGGTTCTTCGACTTCTTCGTGCGTTTTCTCTGGTTGTTCTTCCTCTTCACTCGCTGATTTTGTTATTTCCTCCAAGTCTTCATCAGTCAAAGGCTGCGAGTGGCAGTCGATCAGTTCATTCACGTCTACGTGAGTCATGTCTTTAAAGCCTTCTCGGACTTTGTCAGGAGCAAATCTCTTGTTGTTGTAGATGACTTCTGGCCACAATTTCTTCCAACTGGCATTGATTGTGGCTGGCTTCATCTCTTTGTTTGCATTCTGAATATTTTAAAGGCATGTAGCAACGTGTAGTTACGCCAGTACGTCTTCAGTACGAATTCTTTGTACGCATCCATGGAGTCAACCAGGTTTGCCTGGGCATTTCGTATGTAGAGGGCCCTGAACGCACGAATAACACCTTGATCCATAGGCTGAAGCAGTGATGTCGTATTCGGTGGCACGAACTCTACTTGAACACCGTCATATTGGAGATCAGTTGCATGGCCACCAGCATTATCCATCAAAACAAGGACTTTAAATTCAAGGCCCTTTTCCGCAAGATAAGCTTTGACCTGAGGGATAAAGCATTGGTGAAACCAGTCCTGTGTGAGGCTTTTCGTGATCCAGATCTTAGGGTTATGCATCCAATACACAGGCAGCAGATTCTTGTTTTTGTACTTTAAAGTCCTAGCGTTCTTAAACTTGTAGATAAGCCCGGGTAACTCGGTCTTTGTGCGCTTTAAATCCCGGGGCTTTAGCTTCTTCTTTGAAGAGAAAAGTGCGAGACGGCATTCTCTTCCAAAATAACCCAGTCTCATCCACGTTAAAGACTTGCTCAGGAGCATATTTGCCTTCCTCAATAATTTTCTTGAAGTCGTTCTTTACATATTATTCAGCTGCAGCTGTATCTGCAGAGGCAGTTTCACCATGCACCGAAACGCTCTTTAGCCCAGAGCGTTTTTGAAATTTAGCGAAACATCCCTTGCTTGCAACGAACGATTGTTTCCTCGGTTGAGAATCGCTGGAGGGTCCTGGTTGTGGGTCGTCGATATCTTCTTCTCTCTCCTCTTCATGGTTGCCACTATCGTCGTCGGGTTCGTTTGCAGTGAATGTCTGTTACAGCTTCTTCGCCTTTGTTTATATGATATTGGTGTCTAAGCTGATGTTCTTTTTGCAATCAGCACTCCATAGGGCCAAAGCGGATTCCATCTGCACTATTATCTTATTGCTGGGTGTTACGACCCTCTTCGCTGTTTTATTAAAAGAAATAGTCGCCGTTTTCCTGATATTTGCCTCGTCCTTTTTGATGCATCGAACAGTAGATTGGTTGATGCCGAAATTGTGGCCGATATCCGCAGACCTTCTTCCTTCCTTCAGCATATCTAACAGTTTGACCTTTTCTGTTATGGTCAACATCTTCCTTTGCCACTTAGTCTTACTACCAGAAGCCTTAGAAGATGAAGGACGCTTGGGAGGCATTGCAGAGGTTGAAATATTAAATTTTCACAAAATCACAAGCACAACGCGAACGGCGCACACTTGAGTAGACTGAACGGGTGAGGCGAGACAATGGAAGATGCTGGGAGAATGAAGCTTCAGCCAAAAAGCTAATCAGACCCCATGTATACAGAACATACAGAAAAACAATTCTGTGATTCGCGTCTCCCACCCATCAGCCAATAGCATCCCATGTACACTCACGTAGGTGTGAGCCTTTGATTTTTCCAAGACGCCAATACAGTGTACGCTATCGTGCAATAGTTTACATGGAGCAATACTGTGAGTTACATGTTTAAATTTGTTTTTTACTATTTTTTACTGTTTTATTATTCTAAGGCTAGGAAATACTTTTTTTTATTAATAAAATAATGAAAATACTGGAAATTTTAATATGTACTAGCTCACGTAGGTGCGACCCTTTGTGTTTTCCGAAATGCGGTTACTGGTATCATATTTTACATGGTGCAATACTGTGAGTTACATGTTTAAATTTGTGTCTTTTACTATTTTTTTTTACTGTTTTATAATTCATAGGCTAGAAAATACTTTTTTTTATCAGTAAAATAATGAAAATAATGGAAATTTTAAATATGTGCTAGCTCACGTAGGTGTGACCCTTTGCTTTTTCCGAAACGCCGATACCAGTATCGTACTTTCTATGGTGCAGAGTTACATGTTTAAATTTTTTTTTACTATTTTTAACTTTTATTATTCCTAGGCTGGGAAATACTTTTTCTTTATCAATAAAATAATGACAACAAATTTCAATAAAATAATGAAAATACTGCAAATTTTAATATTTTAATATTCTCGCATATACCCAGAAAAAAAAAAATCTAACCAAAAAAAACCCGCTATGCACTGAATTTGGGACAGGTGAACCGTGTTATAGCAAAGGTTCACTTATATATATATATATATATATATATATATATATATATATATATATATATATATATATATATATATATATATATATATATACAGTGATCCTTCGCTGGATCGCGTTTCTTGGCTCGCGTTTTCACTGTACCATGGTTTATTTTTGGCAATTTTTTTTTTTTTTTTGGGTATATGCAAAAACATTTAAAATATTAAAAAAATAAAAATTCTCAGTATTTTCATTTTTTTTATTGAAAAAAACATATTTCATTATCTAATTGATAAAAAGAATTTATTTCCCAGCTTACGAATAATAAAACAGTAAAAAATAGCAAAAAAAAAATTTAGATATACATACGTACAGTAAAACTCATAGTATTGCATCATGCGAAATAGTGTCCGATAGCGTACAATGTATTGGGTCGCAGCTACGTGAGCTAGCATATATATTTATATTTCCAGTAGTTTCATGATTTTATTGATAAAAAAACGTATTTCTTAGCCTAAGAATAATAAAACAGTAAAAAATAGTAAAAAACATAAATACTAACAGTATTGCAACATGTAAAATACGATAACACTATCAGCGTTTCGGACAAAGGCTCGTTCAGTCTAACTCACGTGTGCGCCGTTCACGTTGTGCTTATTAATACGTTTTGCTTGTGATATTTTTACTCGCATATTTTAACCTTTGCAATGCCTCCCAAGCATCCTTCATATTCTAAGGCTTCTTGTAGTGAGCCTAAGCGGCAAAGGAAAATGTTAACCATAACAGATAAGGTAAGTTTACCTATTACATACATATAAATTTACGTTGCATGCTGTTATTTATAAAGTGGTTTTTTAACAGTGCAGGGAGGGTTTATACAGTAAACGTAAAAATAATTGTAAAATACCTATATACATGAGTATGTCATATAAATTTACGCTTGCATGCTGTTATTTATGAAGTAAAGGGTGGTTTGTTAACAGTACAGGGAGGGTTTATACAGTTTATATGGTGTAAACGTAAAAATAAAATATCTATGTACATATAGGCTGATCCTACTCCGCGATTTTCCTTTCTCATGCCGGGTCCTGTAACCGAACCCTCGCGATAATGGGGAAATCACTTTATATATATATATATATATATATATATATATATATATATATATATATATATATATATATATATATATATATATATATATATATATATATATATATATATATATATATATGAGGAAAGAGGTGATACTAGTGTCTGATCCATCATTTCTTGCATCTGCAGTATGAGGGGGTGAAGTAATTTTATTATTATTGTTATTATTATTATTATTATAATTACTTAAAATTTTACCTGTGATGCTTTGTGTTTTTCAGATGATCCTGTTTACCCATATAAGATTAGCTCATAGTTTTGGTTCTTTTGAGACTCGTTTACAGTGTGTTCAAGCTCGGTTGCAGGCGCTTTCCATTCTAGTGTACTGCAATGCATTGCAGGTAATTATATTGTTTTATTCCTTCTTAATATTGCATTACCTTGTACAGCACTTCATAACTGAGATAGCTGAATTCATACCTTTATTTTCAAAAATAGCATGATATCAGCAGTCATGAGAATGCTTTTATTATATCGTGGTTTTAATATATTTGTGAGAAAGCTTTGTTATAACAGAAAGCATTAGAATAAGTTAAGTTCTTAAGGAGTTGCTCTTGGCAGAATTGTTTGCTGCCTTTGAACTCAAAAAATAATGACAATTAAGATTATGGCTGATGTGTATTAAGATAGATTAATGTATATTTGTAACGAGTTTTTATAAAAATATTATCTCTTGTTTGGAAGTGCGACATTCAATATCAAAGTTTTGAGCTATTCAGTTATTCTTTCTAATGTCCTCACCTGCAAAGGAAATTTGATTTACTGATCAGGTGCCCAAAGTCAGTTTTATTTTTTATGATGAGCAAACACTGCGCAAATTTGATATTACTGCAACTCATTACCTAGAAAGGGTAATTTCTTTTGAGGAGCACTGGATATATGATATTTCAAGATTCTGATACGTTTTGTTTGCCTGTTATTTTAAATACTGTCATGAATATATTGTATTTTTCTTTGTGAATGTTATTTTCTTTGCAGGATAATGCCAATACTGTACTATATTCGGGACTTCTAGATGAATTTGTCGAAGTGTTGGAAATCAACGATCCTAAGCTTACCGATATAAAGGCAGCCACTTTACGTACCCTCACCTCCATTATTCATTTGGATCGCATGCCCAGCTTTCCCAAGTGAGTACTCTTCCTGCTTTATACCAGGAAATGAAATTTCTTTATGTCAGTTACATATATTTAGCACTTCAATTCTGTACAGGGGTCCTATTATACATCGTTCCGCCGTTACGTCAGAGGCCAATAATATTTCAATAAATCAGTTTTCGACTTACCTGGCTTGTACGGTAAATTCAAACTGGCAGACGAATACACGTAGCAGCGATATTTCATACGTATACAGTATATCAAGTAAATGACTTTTTATTTGTTTATGTATTTGGTTATTTGAAGGAATTAGATTTCATATTTTTACAAAATTACCTAATACATAGCTGTAAATACGATCTTTATGCAAACAAGTTTGAGGTTGGCAAAAGAATAGTCTCATGGCATTGTTGTATATGTATATACCATCAAGTTAATGGTTTTATTTTTATATTTGTTATGTATTTGGTTATTTAAAGAATAATATTTAATTTATTTAAATAATTACCAAATACATAACCATAAATATGATCTTTTATTTGAAAAATTGTTGAGGTTGGCGAAAGAATAGTCATACGGCATTGCTGTATACGTATACGCTGTATCAAGTTAATGGTTTTGTTTATTTATTTGTTTATGTAATTGGTTATTCAAAGGAGTTAGACTTTATTTATTTACAAAATTACCAAACACATAGCCGTGAATACAATCTTTATGTTTTGAATACGATCTTTTTGCCAAAAAGTTTGTTGAGGTTGGCGAAAGAATAGTCACACGGCATTGTTGTATATGCGTATATCAAATTAATGGTTTGTTTATTTATTTATGTATTTGGCTATTTGAAGGAATTAAATTAAATTTATTTATAAAATTGCCATATATAAATTTTGGAGAAAGAGAAACCAAAAAGACAACACAAAAGAATGCATTTTTGAAATGTGCCATTGTAAAGGCATTTCTTCTCAACCTCTCATCCGCCATATTGTTTACTGTGCTCATTCGCTGTGATTACATGCTTTCAACATGATTAGTAATAAGATGTTATTAGTGCTTTGGCTGAATGACCAGCATCAATGGCGCATCCCAGTTCCTGCTGATTCAGGAGAGAGCAAATAGATTGTTTAATGCCGTTAAATTGGGAAAGGAGTGAAGAAGAAGCATTGCCCACTTTTTCTTGTGCCCATGTGCTGTGTTAAGCCATTCGACCCTAAGTTGGATATGGTGGCTGAAGTTATCCTGATTCAAGCCAACCATAGTATTAAAAGTAAGCATTACTGTATAGGGTGCTTTTACTGTTTTTATGCATTAGGTTAAGAACTTAGATTATCTATGTTAGTATTTATTTTTAGTATTGGTGAGGGACCTAGGTTCGAATGTGGGTGTTTTTCGATTTATATTGAAATCCGGTTTAAGGCAGCTGTCAGAATTGGAACCCTGACATAAAACGGGGACCCCTTTTATGCTGTTTAGAATGCATAGCTTGATATTACAGAACATAACATATTAGTGCAGTAAATAGTTATTCATATAGTGTTCTGTTGTGATTGGAAATAATTCTAACTTTGTATTCCATGTGTGCTTTTGGAATCATATTAGGCTATGGGCAAAGTAGAAGAATGTCATGCTTTCCAGAATTGCATGTATGTCTGATATGCATCGTTGTGATTTGGATGTTCGACCTTTTAAAATTGAGGAAATGTATATGATGACCAGCAATTAAAAGGAAGGCTGGAAGAAGTATAACGAGAGTGAAGTAGTGAGTGTTTAGATAGTATGCAAAGAAACATAAAAATATCCGTAAACGTATATACAGTTGCCTAATCTAAGGGAGTGGTAATGGGTAGCAGAAGGAACTGTTTAGGACAGAATGGGCAATATCCTTGTTGGTTAAGGGTGTATGAAAAGATACTTGCTTACAGAGGTACAGTGTATAGTTGGGTAAGCGAGAGACGGAGGATTGAATTAGAGAATTTGGAGTGTTTGGAAAATGTGAAAGTGAGAAGTTATATATACACATTTGCACAGAAAAATGAAGTGAATTGTAGAATCATTCACAAAAAATTTTGAAGACAAAATCTTGAATAAAGAAGAAGCAGTCTTAAGTGCATAGGGAAGGCACTTATATTAGAAAACATTGACCTTGTTTAAGGTATACTACTAGGTAAAGCTACAGGCATTTCAGTCATTAAATGGGATCATAGATGGAAAGGAGTGGTTATATAAGGTGGTGGTAAAGGTAAGTGTCTTTGAAAGAGAATATAAGCAAAAGTTATTGGAAAGGCAATGAAAATAGTATGAGAAGAGTTGAGGGAATGAAAGTATGGAAAGGTGAGGGATTTAAAGAATTCAGTTGTTTGTTGGGCAGTGATATTGTGTGGAATAATTGTTTGTGTGAGGAGAGTGAAATGGATGTTATTTGGTAATATGAGACATTCAGTGAATTAGTAAATGAGTAGAGGCATCATGTAAGATGTACATAAAAGAGATAAGCTTGAACTTTGAGCATAGAGAAGTGCAGGAAAGTTAAACAGAACATGAAATTGAACACAATGGCTTGCAAGACATTAGGAGAACAACCTTTGCATAAGATTTTTGGGAGAAAGTTTGTTAAAGATAGAGAGTTATATGGACTAAGATGAATGATTGAACACCAGGACTAGGACAAAAGCGTAACTTGAGGGGAATTATGTTTGAGAAAATAATGACTGAGGTGATAAAATCTTTAAAATAAGACTATACTTGGGTGAACTTCTATGAAAGCACATTCGTTATCCGAATTTAGGGCAAAGAGTTTAGTAGTGTACTGGCCATGTCAGCTGTTTCCTTTTTTTTATGGAGAGAGAAATATTACAGGCAGATAATACACATTTTTTCATTACATTGTCAAAAAAGAGTAGGATGATTGTTTTATTTATATTAGAAATTGACAATTAGATAAATATTCAATGATAAACCATTTTCAGTAACCTGTCTTTTCGACATCCTATTTGTGTCGTTACTGTAACAGGTGCCAGTTAGGTGTATATCGTCGCGCATAATTTTTTAAGCAGATGGCAAGATTGCCATGAATTAAAACTAGTTCTCCTAATATTTTCAGATTGAATACTATTATTGATGTAACAGGTGCCTCTTCATACCATGGTTTTTTGCCTGTTCTGGTGAGGTCTTGTATCTCTACTTTGACTGCACCAAACCCGCCTGTTCCCAGTCCCTTCCCTGCCCCACTTGCAACATCCCTCTTCTCTTTCCTCTATCACTTGGCCAGCTATGAGGCTGGAGGTGAGGCACTTGTATCCTGTGGCATGATGGAGTCTCTCATATCGGTTGTCAACTGGAAAGGAACAGAACCTGATCATATTACAGTAAGTACCTGCTCTGTGTCTATATATACAGCATAACACTTTGCAAATGAGCCCCTTGTGATGGTGATCATATTGATGCTTTATGTAATGGGCTCTCAAAATCACTTTGAATAGATAATCATGACTTGGAGAGATTTTCAGAAATTACCCTCATATTATCAACCTTACTGTACATGATATGTTCTTTTTGCTGATTATAAGCAACATTACACAGAACTACTGTCATATCTTGAAAGAGCTGATATTTCTGCTTTGTGTGTCCCAAGTCAAGTTTTAGTATTCATGAAGATATGTAAATGCATAGGGATGACAACTTATTATATGATTGTCAGAATCATTCTCTTTTTCATTATCAAAAACCCTGAAACAGTTGTAATGTTAAGCTTCAGCAGTCTAGGAAGTTATTTTAAAGACTTGGAGTTGGACATTAATGTTTGGTTTCAATATCTGAAAATATTGTTGTTGATGGTGTATTGCTATCTTAAGAATAGGTTTGGTTGATATTAGATTTTTTTTGAGCATAAGAACTCCATAAGCAGTCTTCATTTGTTAACTTGGTTCATTATAGTATTAATTTTATTTACAGTTTGTGACCAGAGCTGTTCGAGTTATTGACCTCATCACCAACTTAGATATGCATGCCTTCCAGACCCATGGTGGCCTCACTGCCTTCATCAGAAGATTAGAGGTAACCTGAACTAAACATGTTTTTTCACTTCTCGAGATACACAACATCTCAAAAAGTATCTTTTATTAACCATATAAGGTCAGTAAATGAAAATGGATGCAACTAGGTACAAACCTTGTATAACACCATATTTACATTTCTCTATATATCATTAAATGTATGGAATAGGGGAAAATTATACATATATTTTTTTTCATATAGGTTGAGGTAGAAGAATGTCGAAAAGAACAACCGTTTGTAATCAGTCTACCTGCTCCTTTGGCTGAAAATGAAGCTTCTAGCTTGACAAATGAAGGCAGTAGCAGTACAAGTCAAGCAATAGTAACTGAAACAGCTAACATTGACACTTCAGAGCTGGCTGAAGGTGACACAGCCACCCCCTCGCCCATGGACACGACTGAATCATATAGTAATACCAATACTGGTACTACCGCTTTCCCAGCGAACGACTCAGATGGCATTCGGCCAAGTACTTCAACTGCCGATGTGCCATCAAGCTCTCGCCCAGACTACAGCGCAGCCAAGACAGGGTTATCTTGCCTGCCTCAGAGGGCTGCTCTGGTGAAATCTATGCTCAACTTCTTGAAAAAGGCCATTCAAGAGCCGGGCTTTAGTGAAAGCATGAGACACTTGATGGAGGGTAGCCTTCCTGCATCCCTGAAGCACATTATTAGTAATGCTGAGTATTATGGTGCCACCTTATTTTTACTCGCCACTGACGTAGTCACAGCCTATGTATTTGGAGAACCATCCTTGCTATCTTCATTACAAGACAATGGTCTCACAGATGTTGTTCTACATGCATTACTAGTCAAAGATGTAAGATATGCATAATATTTAAAGTTTTATATTGGTTGAGTCAGCTTTGTTTGTGAAATTATACTGGTATATTTTTAAAGTTTTATCTGTTAATTAAACGATGCAATGATCATTATCTTTCAGGTACCTGCTACTAGAGAAGTATTAGGATCCTTACCAAATGTATTCAGTGCACTTTGCCTCAATTCTCGGGGTCTCGCAGCATTTGTAGCTTGTAAGCCTTTTGAAAGACTATTTAAGGTGCTGCTTTCACCCGACTACTTACCGGCAATGAGGAGGAGACGATCTTCGGATCCGATGGGAGACACGGCCTCTAATTTGGGAAATGCTATGGATGAGCTTATGAGACATCAACCTAGTCTTAAAACACAGGCTATGAAAGCCATTGTTAAACTTTTGGAAGAAGTCTGTCTCTTAGGCAGTGATGCACATTACATATGTTGGAAAACCCCACCAAAACACGAGGCTTCACCAGCACCTGTCATGAGGTAATTGAAGTTCCTACAAGATAAGAGCAATTATGGGTAACTAAGTTCAAATGTACGGAATATACTGGTGTTAAAGTTCACCCCGTGGGTAAGGTATACCTCCAACACCCAGATGTAACATAGTTTAAGCTTATATTCAGTGAATAGGTTGATCTAAAATTTAAACTTTTGTCTTAGGCTAATCAGCAAAAATCCACAAATGGTCTGCATTGAGAGAGATAGCAATACAAAATTGAGGTGTCTGAGGTGGGGCTACCTTATATTGAAGAATTGAAGGATTGTGTGCTGACTTCACACCTCTTGAGACCTAATATTCAGTAATATCCCAAAATAGGTTCATTACTTATCTGTTAATTTATTTTCCTTAGGTGGCATGTAATGTTTATTATTGAAAGAAAGGATATGTTTTACATCATTCTTCTTATTTTTAGAATTATTGCGTGCACTGAAGATTTGTTGCATATGATGCATAACTTTTTGTGATATGAATATGATGACATCTTGTTTCTTGAACAGGAATGCATGTGTGGATCTTTCTTTCAAGAAAAAATGGTACACCAGGCATCTTTCCAACTTCAGCTGTAATTTATAAAGGTTTTTAAAGTGTGCTTGATGCCCTTAAATCTTTTCTTTTTGTACTTTTTGTACCCAATATGAATTTTTTTTTCCTCAGAACACACAATGATAATTCAAGTGATGAAGAAGAAGATGAGGAAGAGGAGAGGGAAGCTGGAGTTGCAGGACCCTCTGTTACATCTGGGCAGCGGGAAGATGTTCCTCCTTCTGAGACAGCCTCGGGCAAAAAAAGACCTGTCCCACTTGTTGATTACGTCTTAAATGTCATGAAATTTGTTGATGCCATTCTTTCAAACAATTCCACAGACGATCACTGTAAAGAATTTGTATCTCAGAAAGGATTAGTGCCACTGTTAGGCATTCTGGGATTGCCCAATCTTCCCATTGACTTCCCCGTTTCACAGGCATGCCAGTCAGTGGCATCAGTATGCAAATCAATATTGGTAATATTTCTTATTTTTACCAGTTAATATCTCATAGTATATAATGCAAATTATTTGTATAATTTCAAATGAAGCATCTTTAATGGCCAGTATACTCCCTTTTTAGAGTGTGCATAGTTTCACTTTGCAGTGAAGTGTAGGATTTTTAGTTTCTTTTGAAATTACAGAATCTCGCTCATGAAAGTGGAGTTCTGCAGAGAGGATTGCAGTGTCTGAATGAAAAATTGGAAGCCTTAGCACCTCTTCATGAGCCTCTGCCTTCCCCTGGTGGTTCAGTATTATTAAGAGAATTAGCATCTGCCCCAGCCCCTGGTGAAGCCACAGCATTCCCTCAGGCCACCCCTCTGCTGCATACCCTGAGTGCCGTGCATGCTTACATCATGATGTTAGTTCACGTGTGCCGTACAGGGCAGACAGAAATTCGACAGGTGTCCATTAATCAGTGGGGCACTGATTTGGGCCTTAGAGTTCTTGCAGGGTTAACTAAACTGTATACATCTCTTGTATGGGAATCTACAGTCCTGTTGGCTTTCTGCTCAGATGATGGCCTTCCAGCAGGTTCTCTCTTTGGCAAAGAGGATACAGAGAAACTTTTGGTACCAGACTTAAAGGTATTTTTGTCTTTTTTTTTTTTTTTTTTTTTTTTTTACTAGTCTTCTGATATCATTCTCTTTGTAAAAAGTCATATTCTGCTGAAGCTAGGAGGATGGTCTCTAGTAATAATAATAAAGATCTACATGGGCTAGTAGAGCAAGTCCTTATACAACTTTGTGTTAGTACAAATAGGAGACTGGCAATTACAAGTAATATTGCTATTAGAATAAACAAGTGAGTATTGAAATAGTACTTTGAGATCCTTTTATTCTCAAAGATAATACAGTTTGAATATCTTATCTTACTGTAAAATTATTTATATTTTATTGTAATCAGGGAGAAGATGGAAGTCGAAGTGAAGGTATTGCCATGGAAGTGAGTGAGAGTGGTGGCTTGAAGAGTATAGCTGATATTGCTGGTGCTTCTAACTTAGAGGAAGGCGTAACTGCTGCAGACAGTCCTACCCTTCAACAATCCACAGCTACCCAGCATCAAATGAAGTTGATTAAACCACTTTTGTCATCAGCTTCTCTCTTGGGAAAGGCTTTAGCTGAACTCTTTGGTTTGCTTGTCAAGGTATACCATAGTTGTCTTTGATCTTAAAACTGATACAGTATACATATTAATCTTAAATATTGCTATACACTACACTTATGCCAACAAGTTTTGCCTTAGCACTTAAGGCTCAGATCAGAATTGTATAAGATTGTTTATTTTCCCTTCAGTTTACTTCAGCCGGTAATTTAGTGTCAAAATAAGCACAAGCAAAGAGAATTTTTAGAGAAAAATAAACCGTTTACAATTTTGACATTAGTCATTACTAGTCATGGCCGTGTGACTGAAATTCGTTTCCTTTAGCTATTTCGTAGGAAAAGATAAGGGATTCTCTCCTTGAAATGTGTGGAATAAGAATATTGTTATATTTTTTTTGAGTCCAAGATAAATGATTGATATCGAATTTTATCTTTCTGCTGTGTTTATATATGTATATTCTAAATTCATCCTTCATTTTTTACGTTAGATTTAAGAAGCTAGTAACATGACTTTCCAGTATTTGCACGTCAGTAAAATAAAGTTGCTACTTGACTTAATTCATGCTGGGAATTTATGAAAACAAGCTTAAAATGTCAGTGTTTTATGCTCTGGAAGTTGAAGTTTGATTCCAGTGATATATGGTGTTGAGTTAGTTCTATTTTATATGAATTTTTTGTTAGATAAAATAATGGGGTCTTGGCTAACAGTTTTTCTGAACTAATTACAATGCCATATGTCGGAAATCAAATATCAAATTCTCTTGAAGAGACCTGGGTAAACTAGGCTCTGCCATTTGACATCCTAGTAATGGCTTCATGTATTGCTCCCTACAGAATGCATAAGTGACTTTGATCAAATATACATTTGTTATATTTCTTTACGATTTTTCTTAATGACTATGGTCAACCTGCCCCCATAGCAATGTAGAAAGCTATTTGTATAAAAAAAATTGAAATTTATAAATCAAGCAGAATAAACAGTTTAGACTTAATCCATAATTTTTTATATTCACAATTCCCAGCTGAATGTGTTGCATAGTAGTATTCAGGATTAGTTATTTTGCCTTCCTCTCCCGCTCTATTTAGTCAATTGCTACATAAAATAGATAAGTATATATGTATTTTGCAGCTATGTGTTGGGTCACCTTTAAGACAGCGAAGAGGACAACAAGTGACGACACCTCTTACTCCCCCATCAACTGCAGCCAGAGCTGTGGCCTCAGCATTAGCCAATCTCTTGCATGCAGGTCTATCTTGGAGTCCTCCTCCATCATCTCCATTGCCCAAGTTTAGACTGACATTCCTCATTTGCTCTGTGAAATTTACTAAATCTATGCTTTTCGATGACAAGAAGATGCCCTACCATCTCATGCTACAGTACTTCATGTCTTCTCAGGGCCTCAATGGTAATTTTCTGTATTTGTGTAATTTTTAATAAAACTTAGGTATTTAGATGCAATTATTCAAGGGATTTATACCTTAATAGTCATAAAAGTAATGATTTATAGTTATTTACACCTTAAAATGTTGTACATGAAAAGTTTATAACTTTGAATTTGTCATTGAGAATCCACCAGTGTTCACAAGTGTTGTCATGTGTGTGTTTTATGTTACCCGAATTTATCACTCAAATAAATTCCTTTTGTTGATTGTATTTGGATATTGCAGAAAAGTTTAATATTAACTTTGTGTTGACGCTATTTATACAGTTTTGTGCACACAAATGCACCATTAAGTTGTATACATTTATTCGCCTCCTGTTTTCGGTCATAAATTAAGCTTATTTGTAAGCTGTCTTTGGAGTATAGTTAAGTAGATTGGATGTTATTCGAAGTATATTAAATTTTGAGTTAGCTGTTGGAGCACCAGATGATATGAATTGCATCCTCTGGATATGAGTACCCTTCAATATATAGTTCTTTGCTCTGTCATATATTTTTTAATTTCTAAGGAAAAGCCCCTTTGCAGCTTTCTTTGACACCTTTGAATGGGCCATCAATGGTGGTAGTATTTCCTCTCCCGAACGGGAGAATTTTGAAAGTGATGAGTTTCCTGAGGGAACAGGAGAGTTTCTGGACACCTGGCTCTTCTTGTTGGAATGGTTGGTGAACCCACGCACCATGCTTGATTCTCCCCATGCCTTGCCTCTCAAGTCTTCCCAGCCAGGGTATCAGCCTTTTAGCCCCCTCAAGTTCCTTATTCACATTCAGAAGGTAAGTCACGACTGTTTCTTAAGAAAAAATTTTTTTTCTCTAGAATTCCTATCTCCATACAAACATCGTTGAGCCAGTATGTGAGCACATTTAAATTCCAGTGTGCCCAGATTTATCTGTTATTTGTATCTCGTATTTTTTTTATTTAATTTTTTATAATCACACAGTTAACCATTTTTTTTTTCTCTCCTTTATCCTTATATGCACTTCAGTTCTTTAGATGGTCTCCATTCACCTGTAGGTCTCTCTTCTTGTTAAAGTAGTCTTTTGGGATGGGACATAAAAGCTGAGGTGGCTTTTAATATATGTGAAGCATTGCTTTTAGTGAGTGAGTGGTGTCTTTCCCCATTTATTGCACTTTAATGATTCATAAGCTATATGAAAATGTCACTGTGTGAAGCTGATGATTAAAATTGCTCTGCTTCTTTTTGAGAGTCAAGGCAACCTCTCCCTGGCAAAGTTGTGGCAATACCAATAAAGCATTTTAAGTTTTGGTATTTTGCTCTCGACCCATTATTTTAGTAGAATTAAGAAAAAATGGAAAATTGTGGTGTGCTGTTTTTATACTAATACAGTGATCCTTCGTTTATCGCGAGGGTTAGGTTCCGGGACCCGTCGCGATAGAGGAATTTTCGCGAAGTAGGAGCACCCTATATGTACATAGGTATTTTACATTTATTTTTACGTTTACTGTATAAACCCTCCCTGTACTGTTAACAAATCACCCTTTACTTCATAAATAACAGCATGCAAGCGTAAATTTATATGAAAGTGATAGATAAACTTACTGTGAATGAGGTGGAAATGACATAACAAACAAACAAACAAAACAAACAAACTTTATTTCCATTTCAATACAATGGGTATTCGTCAGCCAGGGCAAACCCCAACCCCCCACTGTGGTGTCCAACCACAGCAGTTCCTGCCAGTAAACAGCTTAAACTCTCGGTCTTGGACGGGAACCGATCTTTCGACCTCGTGAATGCGAAGCCAGCGCGTTACCACTGTACTAGCCAGCAGCTAGGTATTTTACAATTATTTTTACGTTTACTGTATAAACCCTCCTTGCACTGTTAAAAAGCACCCTTTACGTTATAAATGCAGCATGCAACGTATATTTATATGTATGTGATAGGTAAAGTTACCGTGAATGAGGTGGTAATGACGTTTGTAGACTCCAGAGGAAATTATTCCGCAGCCAATAACAGCTTTACGGCTGATTTATTAAAAGAAATAGTCGCTGTTTTCCTGATATTTGCCTCGTCCTTTTTGATGTAGCGAACAGTAGATTCATTTAGGCCAAAATAGCGGCCGACATCCGTAGGCCTTTTTCCTTCTTTCAGCATATCTAACAGTTTCACCCTATCTGTTATGTTTAACATCTTCCTTTGCCACTTAGGCTCACTACCAGAAGCCTTAGAAGATGAAGGATGCTTGGGAGGCATTGTAGAGGTTGAAATACACGAGTAAATAAAACCACACGCAAAACGTATTTAATAAGCACAATGTGAACGGCGCACATGTGAGTTAGACTGAACGAGTGAGGTGAGACAATGGAAGATGGTGGGAGAAGCAAACTTCAATGAAAAAGCCAATCAGACCCCATGATACAGAACATACAAAAAAACAATTCTGTGATTCGTCATCTCCCACCCTTTCATCCAATAGCATTTCATGAACTATCTCACTTTGGTGCGAGCCTTTGTGTTTTCCAAGACGCCAATACATTGTACGCTATCGGACAGTATATCACATGATGCAATACTGTGAGTTATATATCTAAATTTGTTTTTTACTATTTTTTGCAGTTTTATTACTCTTAGACTAGGAAATACTTGTTTTATGACTAAAATAATGAAAATTTCAATATGTACTAGCTCTCGTGGGTGCGACCCTTTTCGTTTTCCGAAACGCTGATACCGGTATCGTATTTTACATGGTGCAATACTGTTAGTATTTGTGTTTTTTACTATTTTTTACTGTTTTATTATTCTTAGGTTAAGAAATACGTTTTTTTTATCAATAAAATCATGAAACTACTGGAAATGTTAATATATGCTAGCTTGCGTAGGTGCGACCCTTTGCGTTTTCCGAAACGCTGATACCGGTATCGTACTTTCTATGGTGCAGAGTTACATGTTCAAGTTTTTTTTTTTTTTTTACTATTTCTTACTGTTTTATTATTCGTAGGCTGGGAAATAAATTTTTTTATCAATAAAATAATGAAATTTTTTTTTTCAATAAAAAAAATTAAAATACTGAAACTGTTTATATTTTTAATATTTTAATATTTTTGCATATACCCCCAAAAAATTGCCAAAAAAAATCGCGATACATTGAATTCGCGAGAGAAGAATCGAGAGAGAGCGAAGGATCACTGTACACTGTGAACTATGAAAGAAATTATAGTTCCTGAAAAGAAAAGTAAGCTCATGAAGGCTAGTCACCTACCCTAATTTTTTTTTTTTTTTTTTTTTTTAACCAAGATGGGCAAAGAATTTATGGGGTTATTTAACTTTTGGAGGTTTCACATCTATACAGGAAACGAAATTATGTTATGTATAGGATCTTAATTTGTAATCCTGTTTTGATTTTTGCAGGTTGCATTTGAAGCTGTGATGAAGCTCTGGAATAAGAAGAAGGCTCCCCTCAAGTCTTATGGTGTGAGAATATCGGAATCTGTATTAGTCATATTATGTAATGTCATTAAAAGTGAAGCTATTATTCAGGAACGTTTAACCAAAGAAAAGGAAGCCACAACGAGTGGTAGTGGCACCCTCTCTACTACAGGCCCAACCAATGTGAATACAGGTGCATCAGCAGCATCTGCTTCTGTTTCATCATTAGTGGCAGCAGCTGCTGCTGCTGCAGAGTCTGCTGCACCCCAGCAACATCCAGCAGAACCTGATGTCAATGCGCACCATCTGGATCAGCTCATGGACATGGGTTTCAGTCGTGACCGATGTATGGAGGCTATTGCCCAAACGAATACCCTTCAACAAGCAACTGAATATCTTCTACTCAATCCTCTAGATCAAGTGGCACGAGTAAGTCTCTCTTTGTACCTTAGTAAGGTGGGATATCAATAGATACGTGCAGTTAAATTCTAGGTATAATCTTTCATGCTATTATAATGACATTATGAATATATGACAAAGTTTCAGTTTGATGAGATGTTTCAGAATGGAAAAGCAATAGACAGGAGTCTCTGAAGTAAATTTTTTTTTTTGAAATTTAGCTCTGGCATTTTGACAAGTGGCTGTGAAAGAGCAGACTTGGCATTCACCTCTGTTTCCTGCTTTTCGTGCACCATCACTTCCATGTTTTGACTCACTGAATAATAATTTTCTATTTTTCTTGCTACCTCTGATATACCCTTGAGGTGGAAATATGTTCCAAGAAATATATGTAAGCCATCGTTTGTCAAATCTGGTCCTTAACGTTTTCTCGTAGTCCTTATTGGTGATGGGGAATGAAATCTTTCTGGATTCTAGGTGTTGTTTGAGAGAAATACAAAGGGAATGCAGCCTACTGAAAACTTGAAGAGATTTGTAGACTTTTATCCAAATTTCTTTTAAAATATAGATTAAAGAGTTGAATAAATTTTCTAGCAGCGGATTGTTCGTAGTGTACGGAGTTATCTTAATGATGTATATTATGGACTAGGTTGGTGTTGGTGAGATGGAATTAACCGAAGAGGATCAGATGCTTCAGGCTATTGCCATGTCTCTTGGTGAAGATGTTCAACTAACAAACACTACGGATTCTACCTCTGGGGGTGCTTCTGTTATTCAGCCAGCTGCTCTGAAGCCACCTCTTCCTCCTCAGGCTTCTAAAGAGCTGGATGGGGAGCCTATAAGCAAAGCAACATTGGGTGAGTAGCATCAAATCACTCTTAGTATAAATGACCCATTTTGAATTTTTGCATTTTATTTGGTATTGACTTGTAACAGAAGTGTAATACTCCTTAACATATTTTGCAATATTTATATTGTAAAGAAGCCCAGTATTGTAGTATTGAAGTAGTGTAAAGGAATGCATACACAGTAATTGCTGGAATTCTAGATAAACATTGTGATTTACTTCTCTTCGTGTTGCAGATCAATTTAGCAAATGTGTATTGGAAGGATGTTTAAGTCAATTAGATCTCCAACCTCAGATGGTGTATAAAGTCTGCGAGTTACTAACAACCTGCACAGCCAGGAATGGCAGGGAATGGCGTGATAATATGCTTAGCACATTGATAAATGAAGTATGTATACATTGAGCCAAGTTTTTTTTTTTAATGAAAAGGCAGCTTCATTTGTAGCCCCATTTCAGACTAAGTGGAGGTAGGGTTTTAAAAAAGGACATTTTGTATGGGGGAAATAACTTTGAACTTGTTTGGTCATATTTCTTTCCTTCCTCCCCCTGATATGTATTGATTTTCCTTCCCTCCCTGCCTCCTCCCTTTGCCTAGCATATTTTTCCTTCTTCCACAGTCTCCTAATCTTGTATAAACCTAAGTCTCAAAAAAAAAGAAAAAAAAATTCTCTTGACATCCCAGGGGCTGATTACTGCTTTCAGTCCCACAGCCCTGATCAGGTAGCCTTAAAAGTGGCTGAGATCATAACCTCAGGTTTGGAGGCTTTCATCCTCTTCTCTGATAACTTTTTCTCCCTTAAATCGTTGGTTTGACTGTGCCTGCTCCATGGCTATTCAGGCCAGGGATCAGGCACACCAGTCGTTCCAAGCCTCTCCTGATTTAATTCACTCTGCTTTTATTACAGCCAGGAATCACTGTACTGCTCAGATTCGAAGGTCTAAAGCCCTCTTCATAAGAGGGAAAGTTGATGACCTTAACTCCTCTCCCACTGATAATTGCTTCTGGTCCTTATCCAAAACTCTTCAAAAACTTCTGTAATTTAAGCTTTCCCCCTCTTATTCGTTCTGAGGGTTCTATAGCTTGCCCTCCCTCTGACAAAGAGGTATCTATCCTATATCTTGGAAGCATGCTCTATTGCATCCTATTCCCAAGAAGGGTGACCGCTCTATTCCTTCAAACTACCGACCTATTGCCCTGACATCATCTTTCGCTAAATTTTTTGAAACTGCTCAATTCTCACTTCTTGAAATGTCTTGATACTAACTCACTAATCCCTGATCACCAATACTTCTTCTGCAAGGCAAAATCCACTGGTGACCTCCTGTCCTATCTTACTCGTGTATGGTCATCATCTCTGAGGAACTATGGGGCATCCTTTGTTGTCTCCCTTGATCCCTTAAAGGCTTTTGAAAGAGTCTGGCACAAGGCTCTGTTGGCCAAACTTCCTGCTATTGAGTTTACCCCTAGTCACTGTTCCCTGATTTCCAGTTTTCTTTCTGACCATTTTATATGTGTAGTTGTTGACGATGCAACATCTAGCCTATTCCCTGTTACCAGTGGTGTTCCACAGGGCTCTGTTCTTTCACCTACTCTGTTCCTTCTCTTCATCAACGATCTTCAGTCCCCATCCTTCTCTTTTCTTCATGCCTTTGCTGATGATTCTACCCTTCATTTTTCCTCTGCCTTTTCTTCACAACCTTAATCTGCTTCTTGTATTCAGTCTCGTATCACTTATTTCTCCACCCAAAATTTAGTTAAATTTAATGCCTCCAAGACACAGTTTCTGGCTATCTCTTTATATTATTCTCTTCCTGATAGCCCTATTGTCTTCGAAATTAACGAAATTTGCCCTCTTAATTCTAATAACATTTTAGGAATCCAGATAGCCTCTTGTTTGTCTTGAAGGAATCACATAATCCAATTTTCTAAATCGACATCCAAGAAATTGGGGGTTCTTCGTTTTCATCATTACTTTTCATCTTTACGCTTACTTAAAATCAACAAAAGTCTTATCCGTCCCTGCTTAGAATACTGCATGTACATTTGGGGTGCTTCATATACTTATCTCTTTGATAGGGTTAATTCTAAGGCAGTCACACTCATTATTGACCCTTCTCTTACTTCTAATCTAGATTCTCTCTCTCTTCACCGTAAGGTATCAACCCTTTCTCTTTTCTATCGCTACTACTTCCATCACTGCTCTGTAGAGTTGGCAAGTTGCATCCCTCCCCCACTGCTGAGGCCTCGTAACACTTGCAAAGTGGCCTCGTCTCACAGTTGCTGTGTGGAGATTTGTAGCTCGTGGATTAGTCAGTGCAGTGACTGCGTCTTCCCATATTCCCCCGGACTCTGGTACTCTCTTCCTCCTCCTGTCTTTCCTAATTCTTCCTTCAAAAAACTTATCTATCATCATTTTAGGGCCTAATCCTGCCTTATCTCTAGGTCCTCAGTACTCTATATCTTTCAGCCTCTCCTTTTCCTATTGTGTATTACCTCATATCTGCTTTGTCATTAACCTTTTACTTTTCATTTATCTTAATGTTTTCTTTGTGCCTGAGCATTGTTCTTTCATGTCCCAGTGTCACACACCCACCCACCCACCCACCCACCCACCCACCCACCCACCCACCCACCCACCCACCCACCCACCCACCCACCCACCCACCCACCCACCCACCCACCCACCCACCCACCCACCCACCCACCCACCCACCCACCCACCCACCCACCCACCCACCCACCCACCCACCCACCCACCCACCCACCCACCCACCCACCCACCCACCCACCCACCCACCCACCCACCCACCCACCCACCCACCCACCCACCCACCCACCCACCCACCCACCCACCCACCCACCCACCCACCCACCCACCCACCCACCCACCCACCCACCCACCCACCCACCCACCCACCCACCCACCCACCCACACACACACACACACACACACACACACACACACACACACACACACACACACACACACACACACACACACACACACACACACACACACACACACACACACACACACACACACACACACACACACACACACACACACACACACACACACACACACACACACACACACAGAGAGAGAGAGAGAGAGAGAGATCCCCTACTTTCGAAAACCAAGTTATAAACATTCACAGATACGGGCTAAACGAAAAACCAAGTTACAAACATTCACAGATACGGACTAAAACCTACCCATTATTTACCCACATCTTGATGTATGTATTATTGCACTGTACTGTATTATTACTGTATCAAAATTCATTAATACTGTATACTCTGCTTTATGTAGTCATTTAGAGAATATTGATGAGGGCAAAAAACCTACTGTAGAGGACTGCATATGTTTGTACTGTATAGTACTTATATTTAATTATACTGTACACAACTTACAAACATTTCTTCTTAGGAATGGACTTCTGGAACCTAACTCGTTTGTAAATTGGAGAGTATATATATATATATATATATATATATATATATATATATATATATATATATATATATATATATATATATATATATATATATATATATATATATATATATATATATATATAATATATATATATATATTGTTTTTGGTTTTACGTCGTGGACTCCCTTTTCTACCAAGGGCTAGGACGGTTGCCCTCTTGCAAAGGACTTGTTTTGGCAGATGTAATCCTTACGCTGAGTGCATACCCTTGCTAACCTCAGACCGTGACGGGGTGCAAACCCTCGACCTGACGCCTCAGAGTCGCGGACGCCACCGCTTGAGCCACGGTGATATATATATTATATTATATATATATATATATTATATATATATATATATATATATATAGAGAGAGAGAGAGAGAGAGAGTGACATACAGGGTATTTATATAATGGTTGATTTGGTAGTTCATTCTACTTGAAGGTGACAAACTCGCATACATTCCAACCATTGGGTGTTAGCAAGGCCATCCAACCTTAATTCTTCAGCTCCTACCTGTCTGTGTCCACCCCCATAATGGGTATTAATGGTGACACACACAAAAATAAGTAGTTTTCTTGGAATCTGCAGTTTTTCAGGCTTTCCCTACCTAGAAATTTTCAAGATATGCAGTATCACTGCCCTTCAAATGTTAATGATATTTATATGTATCACGATCTACTTCTACATAGATTATTAGTGTTGATTATGTTTTTGCCTGAAGACCGCTTTTTTAATTACCTTTTTATATTTCCTTTTTTATAGATTAGTTGTCAAGCAAAACAACTCCTAGCATCTGGTTCCTTATCTTCTCTTGAGACAGTGGAGTTGCTCTGCACATCTGCTTTAGCCTCCAAGTTTGCTGTACGACTACATCTAGTCACACTTCTCTTTGAGGTAAGTAGACTGATAGACTGATTATCTGGGAAAATGAGATAAAGTGTTGAGAGCATTTAGCATATATGTGTCGATGTGAGGAGTTGAGCATCCTCTGACATTCAATAGTCAAATTATTATACAAAATACATGAATAAATAAATATATACGAAAGAAGGACCGATCACTATTTGTCAAGTTGCCAAGTAGCATAGTAGTCTCTTTTGTCTCATTAAATTATTTGTTTAAATTGTTAGATTTAAACTCTGGTTCTGTGATAACATGTGTTGGTTTACAATTGATTAATCTTTTTGTTCTGGAATGATCAGTTTAGCAGTTAAGAAGAAAATATAGCAGAAACAGCTGTATTTTTTTCCTTGGTTGCATATTCAACCTTTTATCCATGTGGCTTTTCTTTTTGTTGTTTTATTAGCAAAGTCAAATTTTAAGTGAGGATGTGTGTTACCAGAAAAATATTTCACTAAAAAGACTAACTAAGTAACTAAATTTGTCCACATAAGGTATAGAAATTCTGTATGAGGTTAAAAAAAATTGTTTACTTTGTTTTTTTTTGTGTATTTTGAGAGACCCAAAACGTCAGTATGAGACCATCTCTGTCTAATGCTGGTGTCACACATAGCCAAAACTCCCGACCCCACTCTTAAGACCGCGTTCCGACGGAATCTTCGCTCAATCCTTGGAGATCCGGCAGATTTTTTAGCCGACAGGTGCATTCCTGTGCCTGTCGGAAGTGCGTCATACGTCCGCGTAAGCATTCCTATGGATCGTAATTGCAATCGTACGGAGTAGTTTGGACGCGTAATTTAGTGTACGACTGATCATAAGCAAGCGTAAGTCTCATCATAGAAAACGGGAAATTTAAATTTTTGACCGTTACGACTGGGCCAACCATGCTCCCGACGCTCCCTACCCATCGTAGGGGAACGTACACGTTCGTAGGGGGTTGTTCATTTTCATTATTTTATACTGAGAAGATATTAAGTTTAATATTTTACATTTAATAATGTAATAATGTTTCATCTTTGTCATTCACAGAATCCTTCAAATGTAAGTTGTATGTACTAGTAAACGCAAATAAAAAGTAATTTGGTATAGTTATATTTGCCCTTACTTTTCCATTTATATAATTGTTAGAATTGATCCTAGTGAACAATAAATATATGGAAAAAAAATATATATATATATATATATATATATATATATATATATATATATATATATATATATATATATATATATATATATATATATATATATATATATATATATATATATATATGGGATATTTGTGAAAGTATAACCCTGATTTATATATTTGGCACTTCAGCTACTTTTATATATATACGTAAATATATGTTGGCCATGTATGTTAATATATTTCATATATTTTGTTTGACACATTTATGGATTTGATTAATTCATATTTTGATATGAGGGAAAAAATAAATGCACTAATATCATGGTAAACAATAAGAAATGCACTAATATCATGCTAAAACAATAAGAAATGCGGCAAGCGGAGCAGGAAAACTGAACGCCCAGGACTGGGTTGTCAGAAATGAGACCACGCATGCGCGCGCTGTCTTTTCGTACTGCGCTGCCAGACGTATAAGCGAATTTTTAAATTTTTAACGGTTCCAGACCCGGAGGACTGCGTACGCCGGGTAGGATCGATCCTCTGGATCGTACACGGGCGTACACCTTCTCCTACGCCTGCGTACTATCAAGAAGATCGATCTTACTCGTCGTACGCAGTCTTCTACGACTGATTTGGTCTTCCGAATCACGGAGATTATTGGGTGCAGCAGCCAATTATCGTAGGCCCTCCACGACGGTTCAGGACCCCCTCGATTTTTTTAAACTACGTAGGACCGTTAGGATTCCGTCGTACGCGGACGAAAAATTACACCCGATTATCGTAATGACGTCATTGCTGCCGGGAGGATTCCGTCTTTAGACAGTTTTAAGAGTCGGGTCGGGAATTTTGGCTATGTGTGACGCCAGCATAACCTCCCTGTCCATTGGTCAAAGAAGGGTTGGAAGAAGATCTCCGATGGTTGTAGGAGAGGTAGTTGCTCTTATGAGCCAGAAACAAGAAATCAGGGACATTGAGACCCCTGTAACAAACCTAGGATGATAAAATTCGGAATATGGATAGAGAAATTAAGGAGAATGACACACTTAGAGATACTAAGAGTTTTAGAGGAATGTTTTATGGCATAAGTGGAAGAGAGAAAAGAAGTAGAAAAATAATTAAAAAAGCCGGAAGGGGAAAAGAGTGAACTAGAAATCAGAATTTCTAAACAAGAAGATGATCACAAACAACAGAGTGATAGCCTGAATGAAGTAAATGTTAGTTTACTGCTCTCTTCTGACAGAGATGAGATTGTGGCTTGGAATGTCCAGATAAAGGATAACATCGAACAGTTTAGAAAAGTTTCAGGAGCTAAGTAAGGAACATGTGGTCTTTACAAGTTCCTCTGCAGACGCATTATAGCAAAATGTGGCAGTAAAAGAGGCAGCAAGGGAGGTGGCTTTGGAAAATGTAGATACTGTTGACTACAAATAAACAGTAATAGAAAAAATGAAAGATGTGATTAAAGGGGCTAATCCACTGATTAAACAAGCACTTGATATAGAGAAGTCACTGGTTATCTCAGGCATAAGGGGAGACTTGAACATGATAAAGCTAGGGTTTAGACCTCATAAGGAAGCTTGGATTAGTATGTGGCCCAGAAAATATTGTAACCAATCACCGCATTGGTAGATTTTCTTGGGAGGGAAAGGAGAGAATAATGAAAGTAACCTTTGGGAGAGATGACATTTATAGAGAAATGTTGATGAGGGCAAAAAACCTAAAAGATCTTTAGAAATTCAGAACAGTGTTCATTAGACTATATAGAACACTGGAAGAGATGGAAAGGATCAATAACTTGTTGCAATAAGATAGAAGATTAAATGAGGAAAGAATGAAAAAGAGAAACAATATTTTTTGATTAAGAGGTCTTCCAGCCAAAGGCGAGCTAAAGAAGGTAGTGCTAGAAAATCAGGGGATGCAGCCTTGTTAGTATTGCTGTACATGAATACTGATGGAGTAGCTAGTAAGGCAGTAGAATTAAAGTATAGGATCCTCAAGAATTAGGCAGACTATTAAGGGTTGAAAAATCTGAGAGGACTGGTGGAGAGATAGTATTGCTTGTAAGTGAAAGATTTCAGGTTGAAGAAATAAACTTTGCTATAGAAAGTGAGTTCAATGAATTTCTTGTTGCTCACATCAATACCCGGTCAGAGAACATTATAATAACTGTTGTCTGTAACCCACTGGGTCAGAGAACATTATAATAACTGTTGTCTGTAACCCACCAAGGAATTAACTTAGGCTAGAAGTTTATGAGGAAAGTCACATAGGTACTATCGAAGTTATAAACTCAGTTGTTAATATCGCACGGGAGAGAAAGTATAGGATTTTGATTATAGGAGAAGTTAATCATAGAGACTTGGTAAGTCTTGACTTGCATAATGGGGAGGACTCATTTGGGGCAAGATTCCTTGATTGTGTACAAGGGAATATCCTTCTCGAACATGTACTAGAACCAACGATGGCCAGGGGGGGAGATGAGCCATCACTGCTCGACCTAGTATTCACATAATGGATATTGAAAAAATTTAGAACTATCAATCGGAAAAAGTGACCACTGCGTGTGTTGTTGAGGAAGTATATCATTGAAGATATTCTGCCTGAAGTAGAGAAACTGTGAATGACATGAGGAGGAACTATCCAAAAGATTACATCAAAATTAATGTGCTTTTTGCAGTTACTGACTGGAGGGCCTTATTCAACAACATCTGTACAAGAAATATACAAAATCTTATGTGAGGAGTATGGGAAGATAGTCACTTGTTGTATACCACATCTAGCCCTTTCTCTGTTTCCAGTGGTGTTCCACAGGGCTCTGTTCTTTCACCTACTCTCTTCCTTCTCTTCATCAATGATCTTCTACAATCCCCATCTTCCTCTCTTCTTCATGCCTTTGCCGATGATTCTACCCTTCACTTTTCCTCTGCCTTGTCTTCATAACCTTCATCTGTTACTCGTAATCAATCTCGTATCCTCTTTCTTCTACTCTTAACTCCGATTTGCAGAGAGTATCTGAATGGGGCACTCAAAATTTAATTAAATTCAATGCCTCCAAAACACAGTTTCTGGCTATCTCTTTATCTTCTTCTCCTCCTGATAACCCTATTGTCTTCGAAACTAATGAAATTTACCCTCTTAACTCTATCAATATATTAGGAATCCATATAGCCTCTAACTTGTCTTGGAGGAATCACATAATCCAAATTTCTAAATCTTCATGCAAAAAATTGGGGGTTTTGTTTCGTTTTCGTCATTACTTTTCCTCATTGCAGTTACTTAAAATTTACAAAGGTCTTATCCGCCCCTGCTTAGAATACTGCTTACACATCTGGAGTGCTTCTTCCTTTACTTACCTTCTTGATAGGGTTGAATCTAAGGCAGTCAGACTCATTAATGATCCTTCTCTTACTTCTAACATGGATTCTCTCTCTCTTCGCCGTAAGGTATCTTCCCTTTCGCTTTTCTATCGCTACTACTTCCTTCGCTGCTCTGATGAGTTGGCGAGTTGCATCCCTTCTCCACTGCCGAGGCCGCGTAACACTCGCCAAGCGGCCTCATCTCACAGGTGCTGTGTGGAGATTTGTAGTTCGCGGATTGGTCGGTGCAGCGACTGCTTCTTCCCATCTTCGTCCAGACTCTGGAACTCTCTTCCTTCTTCTGTCTTTCCTAATTCTTATGACCTTTCATCCTTCAAAAAGCAGATCTATCGTCATCTCAGAGCCTAGTCCTCCATATCTTTGGGTCCTCTTTACTTTGACTGTTTTTTTCTGTCTGCCGTTTTCCTTTGTGTGACATTACCTCATCTCTGCCTTGCCCTTAACCTTTTTCTTTTCCTTCGTCTTGGTATTTTCTCGTGCCCGGGCCTTTGTTGATGAGGGCAGTTTCTGCCTGTCCCGGTGTCACACTTTTTAAAAAAAAAAAAAAAAAAAAAAAAAAAAAAAAAAAAAAAAAAAAAAAAAAAAAAACCACGAGTTATTCATGCCAGAGAGAATGGTTCAATAAAGAGTAAGAAAGCTAAAGATTGGAGAGACAAATACAGGAAAAGGCATATGAGGAGAAAAAACATAAATGCTTGGCAGACCTATAAAGAAGAAAGAAAGAATTAAATAAGTAAAAGAAGAGAAGCAGAGAGAAATTATGAAAGGGATACCACCAGTAAGGCGAAAGAAAATCCCAGACTTTTCCACAGCCCTATCAGAGGAAAACTGAAGGTCAAAGAACAGGTTTTATGGTTAAAGAGAGCTGATGGAAGCATCGCTGAGAGGAATAAAGAGATCTGCGAAGAATTGAACAAAAAGTTTCCGTCTGTTTGCACAGTAGAATATACCCCACCCCCTCAGATTGCAGATAGGAGCTTATGGGCTGGTATTATAGAATATCATCTTTTCAGCCACAGAGGTATGCAGTAGCATTGAAGGAGATGGATGCCCATATAACAACAGAGGCTGATGATATATCCCCATATGTACTTAAGAAATGTGCTACATCAATATATGTGGTACCTATCTTCAAAATGGGAAGGAGGGATACAGCTCTAAACTGTTTCTTAGACCAGCTTAGTTTACAAAGTATGGAGAAACTACTAAGGAAACACATCTCTCTTCACTTGGAATCCTTCAACGTTTTGTCAGTGAGACAAAATGGCTTTAGGGAAGGCAGATCAACTGCAACAAATTTATTAGAATATTATGATTGAGTAAGCAGAATCTTAAAGGAAAGAGAGGGTGGGACAGATTGCATATTCCTAGATTTTCAGAAGGTATATGATACGGTCACACACAGAAGACTTATTAAGGATCTGCAAGTAATGGCAAAAATTTGTGGAATTGTCTTGGAATTGATTAAAACTTGCTCAGAAGGAAGGGAACAGAGGGTTAGAGTGAGAAACTTAGAGTGTGAATGGAGAAGGGTTAGTAGTGGGGTTCCACAGGGTTCAGTCTTAGGGCCATAGTTTTCCTTGTATATGTAGATGATCTACCAGAGTCTGTAAATTCATTCTTGAATATGTTTACAGATGATGCAAAGCTTGTGAAGAAAGTAAGAGATGAGAACAATGGTAGAAAACTTCAGGAAGACCTAAGTAGTCTGCATGGGTGGTCAGAAATGTTTCTAATGAAATTCAGTGCCTCAAAGTGTAAGGTGACGAGAATGGGTACAAGTGCGACAAGGCCCAAGCTTGGGTAATCTATAGCATGAGTAAAGCTTCGAGATGGAGAATGAGAGAGATCTTGGAGTAAACATTCTGACAGATTTGTCTCTGGAAATGTATATAAATGGCACAGTAAGGGTAGCATATGCTTTCTTAGCAATTGTAAGGCTAGCCTTCAGACACATGGCCAAGGAAATGTTCAGAAATATTAATGTAAGATATGTGAATCCAAACCTTGAATATGCAGCCCCATTTTTGGAATCCACCCTTGAAAGAGTACGTAAATAAGCTGGAAAAAGTTCAGTGACAAGCTACGAATTTGGTGCCAGAAATATGCTATCTCAGTTATGAGGAGAGGCTGAGCAAATTAGACTTACCATCACTTGAAGCTAGAAGAATGAAGGGAGGATATGGTGATGGATTTTGAAAGTCCTTCATGGTTTTGACTGCGTGGATAGGGATCAATATTTTTTATATGGCTGACTCTAGAACTAGAGGTCATAGTTTGAAGCTTAGTAGGAAATCATCATTGCAGGTTGTAAGGAAGTACTTTTTTTAGTGTAAGAGTAGTTGATGATTGGAATTCACTAAGGCAAGGCTGTATCAATTCTTAATTTTAAGGACAACTATAATGAGCATCACAGAGCACAAAATTGGAACCGACCAGGAGATGGGGTTGCAAGCATAATGCTCTTTCCCTTAGGCACAATTACGTAATTACTCTCTCTCTCTCTCTCCTCTCTCTCTCTCTCTCTCCTCTCTCTTCTCTTCTCTCTCTCTCTCTCTCTTCTCTCTCTCTCTCTCTCTCTTCTCTCTCTCTCTCTCTCTCTCTCTCTCTCTCTCTCTCTCTCTCTCTCTCTCTCTCTCTCTCTCTCTCTCTCTCTCTCTCTCTCTCTCTCTCTCTCTCTCTCTCTCTCCTCTCTCTCTCTCTCTCTCTCTCTCTCTCTCTCTCTCTCTCTCTCTCTCTCTCTCTCTTCTCTCTCTCTCTCTCTCTCTCTCTCTCTCTCTCTCTCTCTCTCTCGTTAATTCTGTTCAAATTATTATATATAATATTGCACTTCTCGAGCGTCCTTTTGTTTGTTTATGTTGAGAGGGTAGAGATTGTAGTGAAGTGGTCGATATATGATGTTCTCTTTTTGCTACAATATTAAAGCTATATTTTGTATGTCTGTTATTGATTTATCGTGCCACATTGATCTGTGAGCTCAACAAATGGTCGCAGAACGTGGTTTGTGCAGGCGGAAGGAAATTGACGAGTATTAAGACGAAAATAACGAAGAAAAGATGAGCGACAATAGCGATTGTGGACGGGCACGAGTGCTGATATTTGGAGGAAAAAAGTTACGATCGCTGGATACAAGAATTAAAAGGCATGGCAGGGTGTCACAAATATTGAAAATAAGAAACAAGCCTATGACAATTGCCCTATCATTCCCAGAAGGAAGCGAGGTGAGGGGTAAGATTTTTGAAGAAGTTGACATTGAAAAATTAGCAAATGACGACCGAGTGAAAGTTTTGCTAGGGTACTTGGATAAATGGTATAAAAAAGATGAAATGTCAGCAGCGTATGAATCATGGACAAAATTCGATAGATATAAAAAGGAAAAGGAAATTCACTATGGAGAAGTATATTTTGGAATTTGAAAAGAAGTGCAGTTTTAGGTAAGTACAACGTGACTATACCAAAGTGTATTTTAACATTCAAACTACTGGATAATGGCTGGCCTAGAGGTTAGAGACAAACAAATAGTGTTGACAGCAGTATGTTTCAGTGAACAAGAAAAAATTTTTGAGTCCATGCAGAAAGCCTTAAAGAAATTTTTTTGGAAGCCAAGAAGTTTTGACATTGGGTGCAGTGTTATATAATGTAGGCCCAGGTGAGACTCCTGCAATAGTAGTAAAATCCGAGCCAGTGTTTAACACAGAGGATGTAAATATAGTCACGAGGGGAAGAGGCCGTGTAGGATTTAGAGGAAGAAGAAACATAAATAGAAGTGAAAAAAGTGGCCAAAAATACTCTGCTGATAAATATGGTAATGTTAGAAAGTGTTATTTATGTGGATCTTAGAACTATCTGTCTCCAGCATGTCAAAAAAATGTATATATAAATAATGAAAATCATATGCTGTTGTTGAAAGTCCTGAAATAATGTCAATGTTGATAACAGAATCTATTAGTCATCCTATTCTCGATACAGCATGCAGTTCTACAGTTTGTGGTATTGACTGGTTGAAATCATATATACAGACATTTTCAGAAGAGGATAAATTGATGATAGAAGAGGAAGAAAGTGAAACAACATTTAGATTTGGTGACGGTAATGTGTGCAAATCAATGAAGAAGATAAAATTCCCAGTGAAAATTATGGGTAGCAAAGCATATATAACAGCTGAAGTGGTGAACTGCTCTATTCCCCTTCTATTCAGCAAGAAATCGATGAAGAGAGCACAAATGAGATTGGACTTGGAAAATGATATTGCAATAATACATGGAAAAAAATTATATTGAGGTGCACTTCTTCAGGACACTATTGCCTTCCACGTAGGGATGAGAAGGAAGTTTGGAAGAAAACAGAAGAAATAATGTTAACCTTAGGTGATGATAAAAAAGAAAAGAAAAAAATTGAAAAACTACACCAACAATTTGGTCATCCCACTTATAAGAGACTGATTCAGCTGTTAATGGCTGCTGGTGTAAAAGACAAGATGTGCTTTGTATATGTTGAATTGCTGTGATATATGCATGAAATATAAGAAAACGCCATCAAGGCCAAGTGTAAGTATGAATATGGCAAATGAGTTCAATGAAATTGTAGCAATAGACCTAAAGGAGATATATATTTTGTGCATATGGTAGACATGGCAACAAGGTTCTCAAAATCATGTGTGATGAAAAGTAAAGAGCCTAAGGAGATAGTTGAGAATATTATGATGACTTTGTTGGGAACTGGCTTAGGAGCCCCAGCAAAATTTCTTTGTGATAATGGTGGTGAGTTTGCTAACAACACATTCATAGAAATGTGCGAGAATATGAGCATTCAAGTAATGCATACAGCTGCATATTCCCCCTTCAGTAATGGCCTGTGTGAGCGGAATCATGCGGTTATAGATGAAATGGTGGCCAAAATAGTAGCAGAGCAAGCAGAATTATCTTTAAAAGTGGCTTTAGCATGGGCAGTCAATGCTAAAAATTGCCTTCAGATGACAGGGGGTTTCAGCACTTATCAACTTGTATATGGAAGGCATCCGAAACTGCCATGTACTGTAAGGTACAACATATAGTGAAATGCTAGATAAACATCTCAATGCTAGTCACTCAGCAAGAAAAGCTTTTATTGCTGCAGAAACCTCCGAGAAAATATGACGGGCACTAAGACATAAAGTGAGAAACACTGGAATAGCCCTCATAAATGGTGATCAAGTGTATTTCAAGAGAGAAGGGCAAAAGGAATGAAGAGGACCTGCTACAGTCATTGGTCAGGATGGTAAAACAGTGATCTAGAAATATAGTTCAAATGTTGTAAGAGCCCATGAAATGCATGTTCAGAAGATACCATACAGTTTCGACAGAAATACTGAAGAAGGAAGAAATTCTCTAGTTGACATATTGAGGCATCAAAGAAAAACGGAGGAGACTGTTACAAGTAAAGAGATAGAAGCAGTTATAAATCCAGTTGAAAATATTGTAGAAGACAAGAGTTGTGATAAAACATAGGAAGAAGAGGACCACACCACAGTTCAGGACACAATTGAAAGTTGTGATAAAACCCAGGAAGAAGAGGACCACACCACAATAAGGACACAATTGAAGGTAGTGTAATAATCAAAAGTATTCCAAATATTGGTCAGAGAGTGAGATTCCTGCCGAAAGAGTCAGATAATTGACAGACAGTAACTGTGCATACTCGTGCTGGAAAATCCACAGGAAAATACAGTAGGTGGAGGAATAGTGAACATGAAGATGGACGAATTTCAGCTTTTGACTGGTATAGAGATGTAGAAAAATGGGTCCCTGTATTGGATGACGATGAAATACAGGAACCTAGTGAAATAGTAATGGCTTTTGAAAATACAGAAAATCATGAACTTATCAAAGCAGAAGAATAAGAACTGAAAAGCTGGAAGAAATTTGGTGTGTATAAAGAGGTTCTGAATGCGGGTCAAAAAGCATTATCAGTTCGATGGGTAGTAACAGAAAAGGAAAACAGTACTGGAAAAAAAGAAAGTTAAAGCATGGCTCGTTGCTAGAGGTTTTGAGGAAAAAGAAAACATTCCATCAGATTCTCCCACTGTTAGTAAGGAAGTGTTGAGATCTTTCGTTGCCATCTTGTCTTCCAAAAAGTGGGCAATATATTCAAGTGATATTAAGGCTGCATTTCTACACAATGAACGATTTGAGCGTGAAGTATATCTAATTCCCCCTGTGGAAGCAGGTTATGACAACTATATACTGTGGAAATTAGAAAAATGTGTATATGGCCTTAATGATGCAGCTAGGAAGTGGTATCTCACAGTAAAGACCTTCCTGCTGAAGATGGAATGTAAGCAAGTAAAACTGACCCCGCAGCTTTCTACTGGTACCATGAAGGAGAATTATGTGGTTTATTTTTAATGCATGTAGATGATTTCTTGTAGGGAGGAACTAAGAAATTTGAAAATGTTGTCATTACCCAAATCAGAAATGATTTTCAGGTTAGGGAACAAAGTAATACTGTTTTCATGTATATTGGACTAGATATTATTCAGAATGAACATGGAATCTCGCCTCATCAAGATGCATACTGCAAATCTATAAACTATAAGTGTAAGTGCTGTTAGAAGATTAAATAAGAATATGGAGTGTAATGAAAGAGAAAAGGAAAGTTTTAGGAGTCTTGTAGGCCAACTAGGGTGGTTGTGTACTAATTCAAGACCTGATATATCATATGATGTGTTAGAACTTAGCTGTAAGGTCAATAAGTCTAAAGTAGAAGATCTGATTGAGGCAAATAAATGTCTAAGGAAAGCTTGTACTCTTGAGAGTTCAATGCTTCCCAGAATTAGGTGACACTTCCAAGTATAAATTGGCTGTATACAGTGATGATTCCTATGCTAATCTCCCAGATGGATTTGGTAGTGCCGGGGGCTTTGTAATTTTTCTTGTGGGTGAAAATGGAAATAGTTGTCCTTTGTATTGGGAGGCAAAGAAAATAAGAAGGGTTGTAAAAAGCACACTTGCAGCAGAAACAGTAGCAGCTGCTGAGGCAGTGGATATGGCGTATTAACTCGGAAGTATGTTGTCTCAAATACTGTATGACAAAGAAAGAAAATTGCCTGTAGAACTCTTTGTAGATAACCGTTCACTTTATGATAATGTGCACGCAGTCAAAAATGTATCAGAAAAAAGATTAAGAATTGACGTTGCTATTCTCAAAGAAATGGTTCAAAATGGTGAGTTGAAGATATTTTGGGTGGATTCAAAAGCACAGTTGGCAGATGTATTGACAAAAAAAGCAGTAAATTCTTTGAAAATAGCTAGTGTCTTTGAAAATGGATCTTTGAAATAATAATTAAATAGAATGCTATGTTGTATTGATTTTTTGAGAGAAAAATTAAGATAATATTCATTCTTAAAAACTAATGTTTTATATTTATATTTGTTATATTTAAGTTTTAAGTTTTGCATTTGTACAGCATACAGTATAGTGTTGTAATTTATTTTTAAGTATTTTTTTCCTGTTTAAAAGAGAGGGAGCATGTTAATTCTGTTCAAATTATTATATACAATATTGTGCTTCTCGAGCGTCTTTTGTTT
>JAXCGZ010011459.1:5000-17500 GCA_037179515.1 Halocaridina rubra
AAGTACTCTGTCTTCTTCCTGCTGATTTTTAGTCCTCTATCCTCCATCACTCTTCTCCACTCCTCAAGCTTTTCCTCCACTACCTCTCGTCTGTTGCTACACAGTACAATGTCATCTGCAAAAAGCATACACCATGGTGACTAATCTCTAATACCCTGAGTTACTACATCCAAGACCAGATCAAATAGATATGGACTCAAAGCAGACCCTTGATGCAGATCAACATTTACTGAGAGACTTTTCGTCAAGCCCACACTGCTCTTAACATATGCCTCTGCCCTCTCATACATATCTTCGATGATTCTCACATATTTCTCGGGGACTCCCTCTTCTCTAATACACCTCCACACCTCTCGACTTGGTACTCGATCATATGCCTTTTCCAGGTCAATAAAGACCATATGCAGTCCTTTGTTTCTCCCGATGCTTTTCCATCATTTGTCTCAAGGCAAATATGGCATCCACTGTCCCTCTTCCAGGCATGAAGCCAAACTGTTCATTCCCAATTGTCATTTCCTCTCTGAGTCTCCTCTCTATGATCTTCTCCCATATCTTCATAGCATGACTTAACAACTTTATACCTTTATAGTTTCCACACTCCTGAATGTCTCCCTTCCTTTTATAGATTGGGATGATTAGGCTTCCTCTCCACTCCTCTGGCATCTTTTCCTGACTAAAAATCTTTTGCATTATGTCCCACAAGATATCTACGACTTCCTCTCCAAGACTCCTCCATACCTCCACTGGGATCTTATCAGGTCTTGCTGCCTTTCCATTTTTCATTTTCCTTACTGCCCGCTCTACCTCTCTTCTAGCCACTGTTGTTGTAACTGCTTCATTTGGAAGTCCATCTTCAAATACTGCTCTTGGGTTCTCTTCATTTAGTAATCCTTCAAAATAAGTTTCCCATCTGCTTTTTATTTCATCCTCTTCTACTAGAACTACTCCATGGTTATCCTTTATTTGTCTTACTTGGGTCAAGTCCTTGGCTGCAGCATCTCTGGCCTTGGCAATTCGCCATAATTTCTTCTCTCCTTCTGGTGTTTCCAGCTCTTCATAGACTTCATTCAAAGTCTCTGCCTTTGCTTTGTGTGTGTGTGTGTGTGTGTGCATTTATTTATTTATTTATATTAATTATTAACATAAAAGATATCTGAGGACTGACAGTAAATGATGAATGCATTTAAGGTATAACATTGTCCCATTAGCTATTGATTTATCAAAATCAAATATCGTTATGATATATTAATATTAAAGTTAATAATGCTAATGTATTTCAGTAAACAATACCTATGACTTTCTTTCATTGCTTATTAAGATTATAACGCTTGTGAAATTCCTTTTTTAAGTGTTGATTATTTTAATACTTATCAAGCTTCAAATGTGAATGAAGAATGCCTGGCGCGCGGAACTGCATATTTACAGGTTGACAGTTGGCAACGTGGGACAATTAAAATTTTTGTTTTCGTTGAATCTGTCAGTTAGTAAATTATATATATATTTCAATTGCGCATTTGTGTTTCTTGCTTACATGCTTGGTAGAAGTTTTTAATGTAATAAACGTGTTGCCTTCAACAATAAATATCTTTGGCGAGTCTTGCTTCACGAGAGCTGTCAAGATTTGTGACATAATTGGTAAGTATTTGCATGAAAATTTTTAAAACTTGTGCTACTTCTGCTGTAATTGCTGCTGCTGCTGCTGTCTCTACTGCTGCTGCTGCGGCTGCTCCTCCTCATCCTCCTAATCCTCTTCCTCCTCAACCTCCTCCATCTCACCTCCTTCTCCTACTCCTCCTCTTCTTCTTCTTTTCTTTTCTTCTTTTCTTTTCTTCATTTCTTCTTCTTCCTTTCTTTTCTTCTTCTTTTCTTCTTCTCCTCTTTACTTTTTCTTCTCTTCTACTTCTGTTCTTCTTCTTCTCTTCATTTCTTCTCTTCTACTTCTGTTCTTCTTCTTCTCTTCATTTCTTCTCTTCTTTTCTTCTTCTCTTCTTTTCTTCTTCTCTTCTTTTCTTCTTCTCTTCTTTTCTTCTCTTCATTTCTTCTCTTCATTTCTTCTCTTTTCTTCTCTTCTTTTCTTCTTCTCTTCTTCTCTTCTCTTCTTTTCTTCTTCTCTTCTTTTCTTCTCTTCTTTTCTTCTTCCCCTTCTCCTTCTCCTCCTCCTTCTCCTTCTCCTCCTCCTTCTCCTTCTCCTCTTTCTCCTTCTCCTCCTCTTTCTCCTCCTCCTTCTTCACTATTGCTTTTGTTGATCTTCGTATCATTATTATTATTAATTATAATTATTATTATTATTAATTATTATTATCAATTATTATTATTTATTCTTATTATTATCAACTATTATTATTTATTCTTATTATAATCAGCTATTATTATTTATTAGTATTATCATTAACATTATCATTATCATTATCATTTTCATTATAATTATTATAATTATTATTAGTATTATTATTATTATGATTATTATTATTATTATTATTATTATTATTATTATTATTATTATTATTACAGCCTTTTTTACAATTAACTCCATGCTTATTATTGTCCTGGTGATAATGATTAATACTGCTATAGTTTTGGCGTTTGCGCTTGCTAGTACAATTGGCATCTATTTATATTTTCTTTGCTCTAAATATAGGTATCGATATCATTATCTCAGATTACCTTTTTAGTTTTTTCTCTGTTAATAGCAAGCTTTTCAGAATGTTCAGTAATACTGCCTTCGGCTATTTCAAACCGCTAAAGTCTTCTAGTTAATTGAATACTCAGTAATGTTCCTATGACTCTTGGAATAATGACTATAAATTTACTAAGAGCATCTCTCCTAGTTTTCGTATTTTGTATCGTTCTGCTGCCAATAAGTGCAATTTCTTATACTTCATTACCAGTTACCTATTAGAAACTGCAAGAATTTGCGGATACAGTGTATGCTTGAGGTCTCGTATGTGTGTGTGTATAGTCCTAGTATTCCTACACGTATGAAATATCAGGTGTAACTGCTTCGGCGACTGCCACGAAGGCTCTTTCTTGCACCTCTGATAGCAGAGCATGCTTGCTAAGTGAGACCAGTGTCCGTCTGGGTGGGGTGAGTATGCACCACCCTCAGCAGGGGAACTCAACGGCAGAGAAGGGGCCGAGGGTCATAGGACACCCTTCATTGTCAAGCAGTACTCTGTCAGTAGCTGTCCCAGGAGCTTCTGTTAGTATAACTTGATTCTAAAAGGGAGTAGAAGACAAGTAAGTGAAGAAATCTGTACTACAGCAGGAGAAGCTTAATAGGGGATGAAGCCAAAAGAAGATGCATTCTGCCACATCAGTAGCCACATTTCTTTCTTCTTCTTCTCTCGCTTTTCCCATATCTATATGGGGTCGCGGTTTCTTATCAGCCTTTTCCACTCTCTCCTGTTCAATGCTTCCTCTCCACTGAGGTCCTTCTCTCTCAAGTCGTCCCATATACAGTCATCCCATCGTCTTCGTGGTCTCCCTTTTCCTCTCACTCCCTCCACCTCTAGCTCAATCATCCTTCTACCAATCCAATCTCCATCTCTCCTCATACAATGTCCATACCACTGAAGCCTTCTTTCTTGCATCTTCTTTCCCACTTGTGTCACCTTGGTTGTCCTTCTAATTCTCTCGTTCCTGATCCTATCTTTCCTCGTCACTCCCAACATCCATCTCACCATTCTCATCTCTGTCACTTCAATCTTTCTTTCTTGTGTTTTCTTAACTGGCCACGTCTCTGAGCCATATATCATCGCTGGTCTTACCACTGCACGATATGTCATGCCTTTCACTCTTGCCCTAACCTTTCTATCACATATCACTCCAGCGCATTTCCTCCAATTTTTCCATCCTGCTTGCATCCTCCCATTTATTTCTCTATCCAGTTCACCATCCTGCAACAGATTTGACCCCAGGTACCTGAAAGCCTCCACCTTTTTCAACCTCTCCTGTGCCAAGTACAATTGACTGTAATCATCTTGTTCTCCCATCTGCATGTATTCTGTTTTGTCCCGGCTTATCTTTAGCCCTCTACTTTCCAACTTGTCCCTCCACTTGTTCAACTTCTCCTGCACTTCCTCTATGGTCTCCGCCACCAAGACTATGTCGTCTGCAAATAACATAGTCTATGGGGCCTCCTCCAGTACGTCCCTCACTATCACATCCATGACCAGGTTGAATAGGTATGGACTCAATGCCGACCCCTGATGTAGTCCAACTGTCACTGGGAACTTGTCCGTCACCCCGGCCGCTGTCCTCACTTGTGTGTATACATCCCTGTACATATCCTGGCACACCCTCGCATACTTTTCTGGCACTCCCTTCTCCCGCATGCACCTCCACACTTCCTCCCTTGGTACTCGATCGTAAGCTTTTTCCAAGCCAATAAAAACCAGATGTAATCCCTTCCGTTTCTCTCTGTACTTTTCCATTAACTGTCTCAACGCAAAGATGGCATCCGTTGTACTTCTTCCTGGCATAAATCCAAACTGAGCTTCCGTTATTTCCGTACATTCTCTCAATCTTTTGTCCATTACTCTCTCGTATATCTTCATAGTATGGCTCATAAGCTTAATCCCTCTATACTTTTCACAGTCCTGGATGTCACCCTTCTCTTTGTAAATTGGTATCAAGGTACTTTCTCTCCATTCATTTGGCATTTTTTCACTATCAAATGCTTGGCAAATGATCTCGTACACGATCCCGACTCCTAGTAGCCACATTTGTGTTATTTTTTTTTTTTAATGCCTTAGGTTTTAAATTAAAAAAATATTCTTTGACATTTTATATCTCTTTTTAAATGTACACTTATGTAAAGCTTAAAAGCAATTCCTTATGTTTTTACATAAAATAGTTCTAGAGTTACCTTTTACTTTGTTTTTAACTCTTTCGCCAAAAGATTCTTTTACAAGATTCTTTTAACTGAACTTTTTTCAACTAGGGTTTACTAAATGGTTTCCCTATAATACGAATTTTTACCAGTTTTTATTACAACTTGTTTTTAAACTAGTTTTTGATACATAGTATATTATTAGAAGTAGTATAAGAAGGATCTTTAAAAGTAGAGTAGTTTTTAATCATAATTTTAGGAGTTCTTGATACATTAAGAGTTCATAGCGGTTTACTATATTCATCCTCGAGGGCTAAGTAAATACATTTTCATTTAGTTATCACGTGACTTACACCACGTGCCCTGAATATATTGCAATAGTTTGAATCCACTGCAAGGACCGTTCTAGACTCAAGATTTAATATGGCAATGGAAAGCAAGGTTTAAGGACCGTTCTAGACTCAAGATTTAATATGGCAATGGAAAGCAAGGTCTAATAAAGGTTATTGTAAAATTTTTAAGGTTGAAGAAATTCTTAAATTTAGATTTTAATTTTATTGAGAGTTAAAGTATACATTTAATATTTACAAGTTAAAAGACGGTCACGGTTTTGTTAAAATCATACTAGAAGAATTTAAAATTATAAATTTTATCAATGGAAAACTTTCTATAAATTGGAACTGGAATAAGGATTAAATCACATCTAGTAATAGGTTATGAAGAGCATTTTATTTGTACAAAAATATTCCTGCATCAGACTTAGAAATATTTTGTACATTTCCTTTAATTTGACATACACTTGTGGCACAGTTTATGTAAAACTTGCATCGACTAGAAGTATATTTACATCAATACTTACATGGAAAATATCCTTTGCACATTACATATTCGAAAAAATTTCATTGTACATATACACAATAATACTTACATATACCTATGAGTAGGTGTTACAATAACTGGTTTTAAAAATGAACAAAAGAAATAGTGCTTAGTAGAGATATTTTATCAAGCTATTAATATTAAATTTATATAGGAGTAAAATTTCACAAAATAAAAAGTACTTTTATTTACCCATATTTGCAAAATAGGGTATGCATTTTTAAGACATTAATATGAAAAGATAACATTCGATAAAAAGTAAATAAAAATAACTTTTCATAATCTTTATATGTAACTGCCATTTATCTTTTCACCTCTGTCTTTATCCAAGATAACTATTTCAAGAACATCGGTAACTGCATAGATAACGGTAACTTCGAATATCTAGGACCACAAAATATGCATCAATATCGATAATCACGGATGTCTAGGTCTACAAATTATTTGGAAATTCTAGGATTTTTTTTTATTCAAATCACGAGTACATCCATATTGTATGATGGTAAACTGGACAAAATTTGCATAACGAATAAGCTAGTTTCATTTAAAAAAAAAAAATCACTTAACGCTCCTTATGAAAAATATTCATTGCATATACGAACATTTTTTTCATTGTACATTTAAAATATAAACAATAATACGGACATAACTATGAGTAGGTGCTAAATTAACTCCATTTAAAAAAAGCAAAATAAATAGTAATTGGAAGAAATTTTATCAAGCTTTTAGTATTAAATTTATACATCTGATAAATATCACAAACTAAAAATATTTTCTTCAACATATATTCCAAAAGTTATAATTCAAAGTATCTGTAAACAAAAAATTAATTAGGTTAGGTTATACTCGCTTCTGAAACTTCTCCAACTTTTTTATTGGACTTATGAACAAGTCTATCAAAATAACTTCAAGTTTTAAAGAACAATATATTGGGACAAGCTTCGTGAAAATATCGCTGCGAGATCTCAAAACACTGCTAGAAAACAGAAAATTTACATTTCTCACTTCCGTTAGAGGTGGATACGAAATATCTAAAAATAAATAAATAAATTAATTAATTAATTAATTAAAAACTAAGAATACGATAAAAACTTGTAGCTAATGTAAAATAACATGCATTTAAAGGGGTTAGGCTACGCTAGGTTAGGTTAGATTATACTCACTTCTGAGACCTCTCCTACTTCGTTTTAAATTTTCTCGTCCAGTGAGTTTAGTCAAATGATGTTTTGGATAGCTTTGCACTCACCCTCCTAACCTCTGTTATTAATTAAGTTAAGGACTGATAATATCGAAGAGTAACACTGACGAGTTAGAATGTGAAATTTCCTTCAATTCTTTGGACTATCAAATCTTTTTGAAGTCGAAAGATGGAGTCCAATACAAATCCAGTATGAGTTCCAAGTGTGAGACACGACAATAATAATAATAATAATAATAATAATAATAATAATAATAATAATAATAATAATAATTATAATAATAATAATAATAATAATAATAATAATAATAATAATAATAATAATAATAATAATAATAATAATAATAATAATAATAATAATAATAATAATAATAATAATAATAATAATAATAATAATAATAATAATAATAATAATAATAATAATAATAATAATAATAATAATGCATTCTGTATCTCACACCTGGAAGTCAAAACGGCTTTGTATTTAACTCCATCTTTCGACTTCAAAAAGCGTTGATAGACCAAAGGAATTCGGAAAACTTCATATTCTTACTGGTCAGTGTCACAATTAGATAGTATCAATCCTTGGATTAATTAATGACAGAGGTTAGGAGGGTGAGTCCAATGCTATCCATAACATCATTTAACGAGAGACTTTGTATCTGGACAGCAAGAACGAAGTTGGGGAGGTTTCAGAAGTGAGAACTTCTTAGTTTTCCGATATGTGGCATAGCTTAGCGAGCCGTAGAGCCAGTAGTGATCTGAAATCTTAAATTTGAAAGTATAATTAAAAGTGAGGCTATATATGTTTCGTGAGTCCTGTTATGTGATGTTCTAGTTTTTTTCTCGAAACTTGGCCATTAATTTCATTTAAGTTGTAATCTGATACTTTCAATAGCAGGTGCTCTTCCAATATGTGATTTATCCTGAGCATTTATATTCTAATACGTGCTCTGCTAATGAATTTCTATATAACTATATAACTAATGTGCTGATGGAGAACTTCTTTCAGCTACAACTACCCCTAGAAGTAGACACAGTGGCATGCAAACTACACTGCACCCGAAGACGTGAACATTTTCGAACAAGATCTCCTCTCTGCCTTCCACAAAGCAGCCGACGATGCCATACCTGAACACAAACCACCAAAATGGGAATATCAAGATGCATGGTACTACTGCCAAGAAGTGAAAGATGCCAAGCAATGATTAAATAGGGTCAGGAAGTTATATATGAAAAGACCCATAGATGCTAACAGAGCAGTGCCTCAGGAGGTGGTCACAGACACCCACAAGACTGTCTCAAAAATCAGGACCGACAAATGGCTTGAATGGTGTGCTAAGCTAAACCAGCACACCAACCTCACCGAGCTATGGCAAATGCTCAGGAGGGTGTCCGGATAAAAATCAACCAAGGTACCCACGCATCCAAAACCAATGGAGGAAGCTGAAAGACGTGCAGACACCTTTTCCAACCGTTCAGCAACCCAACAACTTCCACAAAGCACAATAAGGATCCAAAATTACCTAAGGCAACAAAGATGGGACACAATAAATCATGCCTGCAATCAAAAAGATGATACAGACACACCATTCACCACTCAAGAACTCGGAAACACCAAACATAGAGGGAAAGACACAGCCCCTGGTGCAGATGGCATCACCTACACAATGATCAACAACATGGGCAATGCAGGTGAAGCCGCCTACCTCCATCTGACAAACAGCACTTCCATATTAAGTGTGTGGCCAAATATCTGGAGTCAACAGGATATTCAGCCTATCCCAAAACCCAAAGACCCAACAAATCCACAACCCATATCACTACTAAGCTGTTTAGAAAAAGCCGCTGAAAAAATGGTGCTCAAAAGATTAAAATTCAAAATAGGCCCCTTACACCCTCATTTGTATGCCTGCAGAGATAATGTAGGCACCACACAGTGCATTATGGATGTCCTCAGCTGCATAAACAGCAAGGCCGCAATCGTAGTCTTCTTAGACCTTGAGAAGGCTTTTGAACTGGCTAATCCAGCAGCCATCCTGAGCTCCCTAGCAAAAACGGGAGTTAAGGGACATCTACTAAGTTGGTTCTCAAACAATGTCGGAAACAGAGGCTAGAGTAAAACTCCAAAGACAACTATTAACATATAAGAAATTAGAAAATGGTACCCCACAAGGAGGCATCCTCAGTCCACTACTTTTCAATGTGCTGATGGAGAACTTCTTTAAACTACAACTACATCAAGGAGTAGAGATCATCTATGCCGACGATGTACCGTCTTCATCAGCAGACGAGGCAATAGATTATCCAGTGCTCAAAAAGCAGTAGACCTGTTCCATCAGAAAAGGAAGGAGCTGGGACTCAAGATCAACGGCAATAAAATAAAAGATATGGCCGTAAAAACTCCAGTACCACTAGCCTCGTTCACCCTAGCCAATGGAAACGGAGTGGGTGGATACATTCATGTATCTAGGAGTTTACATAGACAGGCAACTTTCCTTCAAACCTCAAATCACATATCTGAGAGAGCACACAGCAGACTAACCCCCATGAGATATATGACATCTCTCCAAGATAGAGCTGGTATTCAGGTCCAAAGAGATTTTACACAGCCACTATTAGATCCCTGATTACCTACAGCGCCCCAACCCTAGCCAACCTCAGTATACAACAAATCTCCACTATAGAAGTAATCCAGATGAACGCCAAGCGTTACATGCTGGGGGATCCTATGTGGACCAGGATATGCAACCTACAAATGGAAACAAATCTACCCCCTCTATAAAACTGGATAAACGTTTCCAACACCAACTCCATAAGAAAGGCTCTGCTATCTGAAAGGAGATCCCACACAGAAAAGGCTGAAAGAGGCCATCAACAAACATCCAGAGCTCCCCATCCCAAACAGCTATGCCGACCAGCTTCTGAAAAATATTAACAAATGCAACATGGCATCTGAATAGCCAAAAATCGACTTAGACAAGCCCTGCACCAACTATAAACCGCTAGTCCCATGGAGAGCACACCCTGCAAAATTCAACACCACTAGTCTTCCAGACAGTAAGAAAGCCTGTACAAAGATACAACTGCATGAAGCAGCTCTAGCTGCGATCACAGAAACAAACTAAGCAGAAGGCATCTCCTACTACACAGATTGAACTGTCAACGCAAGTATCCTTGCAACTGGAGCAGCAGTCTACTCGGAACATTTTACAGCTTCCTGGAGACTTTCAGACTCTGCTCCACTCTGCAAACTGAGTTATTTGCCATCAAAATGGCTCTGCAAAACTCGATAGAAAAAGGACAAGGACCTGTAACCATACACACTGACTCACTCTCCTCTGTCCAAGCACTACTACAGCGGAAGTTCAAAGAAAACATCAACTTAATCAGCTCGGTCCAAACACTGCTTGTGCAACCTCAAGAAAAAGGAAGACCAATAACCATCAACTGGATACCCAGCCATATCAACATCCCCGGAAATGACCAGGCAGATCAACTTGCCAAGGATGCTGTCTTAAGCCACAGCATACAGCACAATACAACCCAGTCTACAGCAATACAAATCAAAAACCAAGCAGGCACTACAGAGAACAAAGCGGGAAAACCACAACTACTGGGTTAACAAAAGCTCCTACTCTGCCACATGGTACAAGGAAGTAACAAAACTTGAGCCCTCACCGGTATCCAAGTACACCTCAAGGAGTCTGGCTGTCATGATAGCTAGGCTCTGGATAGGCTACGAATGCTGCTGGGAAATTATTGAAAATCCCAGAAAAGAGTGCGCACACTGTGGCAAGACAACAGATAAGGCCCTGCTGCATTATCTATTAGAATGTCCAAAGACAAACAACTTAAGGAAAGGATTAAACATGGAACCACAACACCCCAATGTGATAGATCATGCAGCCAAAATTGTAAAGAAACTACTTGACAGCCTAGACACCCATCTCACCACCTTGAAAACCTTCGAACCACCAAGGTGATAAAACAACCCCAGAGTTGTAACCTCTAACCTACGGGCCGTACTTTGAACAAGGGCCCGTTCAAACACAAGGTTGGCTTTAATCTCAAACAACAACAACTAGCAAACTAGTAGCTTAAACGCCAGGTACATCATAGATTGTCGGAAGAGCACTTTGGAAGCACATATATGAAACTACCATATTTGTCTTGTGTGTATAACCTGTTAAATATTCCTAAAGAAATTAAAATTATTTTTTATTTACAGATAAAATTTGAATTTTAAATTTTGGAATTTATGGTAAATAAAGCTTTTTGTTTGCGAAATTTTGCACCTGAGGGAGGGAGGTAAGAATACTTCCTCAGTGTTCCCCTGCGTGTCGTAAAAGTCGGCTAAATGGGGCGGAGCGAGGGGGCTGGGAATCCCCTCTGTATTTAATTCCCACAAAGTCAAAGTATTGTCTTCGACTCTGCCACCCTCCTAATAAGGGGGAATATGGCATTGGTGTATGGATTGATTACTATCTTGATAAATATTTTTCTAATCACTATTCCTTATTTTGCTCATTTTGAAATGGAGCTACTTTAGTACCTACTCATATAATTTAAATGTACAATGGAATATTTTCATACATATGTGGATTGCATATTTTCTATGTAAGTATTGGTGTAAAGAGAATTCTATTCGATGTAAGTTTTGCATAAATCTTCCTACAAGTGTATGTCAAATTCAAGGAAATTTTTAAATGAATATCTTTGTACAAATAAAATTATCTTCCATAACCTAATTGTCTTAATTTAATAATTTCTTACACTTTTCACGTTTTATAATCACATTTATAAAACCTTTTTTTTCCATTGGCACATTTAATCTTGGGGTATGGAACTGCCTTTGCAATGGATTCAAACTACTGAAATATATTTAAGCACGTGTTAGTCACTTGATAACTACATGAAAATATATTTACCTAGCCCTCGAGAATTACGGTAGCAAATCGCTATGAACTCTTAATGTTTAAGAAAGTGCTCCAAATTTTTTTTTAATTGAAAACTTCGTTTTAATGATCTTATATGTACTAATTCTTATAATATACCATGTATCAAAAACTAGTTTAAAACCTAGTAATGATAACTTGAAAAATCCTCTTGAAGGGAAACTATCAAGAAAAAGTAGTTGAAAGGATTTCTTTCAAAAGCTTCTTTAGGCGAACGAGTTAAAGTAAAAACAAATATATTTTGTGAAAAAAAAATTCCTTTTTAAGCTTAAAAGTGTACATATAACTTAAATAAGACTGTCCAGGACAGTTCGATGTTAAGTCTTCCTTCAGTTACGGTTCTTTTTCTATGCCTAAATCAACACTGAATATTCTTGCATATTCATTACACCTCTCTTGTTATCCCTTCACATCTGACAAGTCATTACACTCCATTCCTGTTTCTCTTTACTTTATATATTCTTCGTGCCTAGACCTGATGAGGGCTATTTTTTGTTTATTTTTTGGCCCGTTCTGGTGTCGCATTCATTAAAAAAAAAAAGTGTATACACGCATATATGTATATACACGCATATATGCATATACACGCTTATATGTGTATGCACGCTTATATGTATATGCACGCATATATGTA
>JAXCGZ010011459.1:27500-42500 GCA_037179515.1 Halocaridina rubra
ATATATATATATATATATATATATATATATATATATATATATATATATATATATATATATATATATATATATATATATATATATATATATATATATATATATATATATATATATATATATATATATATATATATATATATATATATATATATATAAATATATATATATATATATATATATATATATATATATATATATATATATATATATATATATATATATATATATATATATATATATATATATATAGATAGATATAGATATAGATATAGATATAGATAGATAGATAGATAGATAGATAGGTAGATAGATAGATAGATAGATAGAGATAGAGAGATAGATAGAGAGATAGATTAGATAGATAGATTAGATAGATAGATTATATATATATATATATATAATATATATATATATATATATATATATATATATATATATATGAATCATATGCTACCCCTGACCGGGACTCTAACCTAAGACTGTTTCAAGACGCTATCAATTTCACCACTGAAGGTCTAAAAGAGAAACAATCCTTACAACTTAACTGCTATACTAGGAATGAATGCATTCTATCTGAATACATTTTTCTGCATTTTACAGTTTCTCCTAACCTCAATCGTTGTTTCGTTTTTTTGCATTTAATTCAAATCCCAGCTATATATGTATTAATGAAATGCGAATAACGAAACCACCTCTGAACTATTACATATGACACCTTCCTGAAAACTTCTGAAGAAAAATAAAACCAACCAATAGGGCTTCGAAGCAAAGATTGTGGTCACTAAATAGTACGAGAGGATTTTACATTTAATTTGATGTTTACTTTAATTTCAAAGTACAGTTTACTTACGTCACTGTGATATCTCAAAACTCTGCTAGACAACGGAAAATCGACAAGATTCTCACTTTCTCTGAAGGATGAAAGCAAAAAATCTAAAACATTAAGACAGTCTCAGAATCTGATGAAAAGTGGCTATGCTAGTAACGACATATAATCTAATTCATTTAGTTTTAAAGAGCAAAGTAAAAAAAAAAACTTTGTGTTTAAATAATTAGATCTTGTAGCTACTGGGTGCTCTTCCAATATGTTCTCTACCAACAATTTATGATCTACTAGAGGTTAGGTTATTTTAGGTTAAGTTGGGTAAGGTTAGGTAAGGTTGCGTTCTCACTTTTGAAACCTCTCCAACTCCATTTTTCTGTCTAGTTATTAAGCATATCAAACCGTGACACTGACAAGAAAAAATGTGAAGTTTTACGAAATTCTTTGGCCTATAAACGTGTTTTGATGTCGAAAGATTGAGTTATATATAAATTCATTTCTATTTCCAGGTGTGAGATACGATATGCATAATAATAATAATAATAATAATAATAATAATAATAATAATAATAATAATAATAATAATAATAATAATAATAATAATAATAATTATTATTATTATTATTATTATTATTATTATTATTATTATTATTATTATTATTATTATTATTATTATTATTATTATTATTATTATTATTATTATTATTATTATTATTGTCGTCGTCGTCGTTGTCGTCGTAATCATCATCATCATTATCATCATCATTATTATCATTATTATTATTATTATTATTATTATTATTATTATTATTATTATTATTATTATTATTATTATTATTATTATTATCATTATTATTAATATTATTATTATTATTATTGTTATTATTATTATTATTATAATTATTATTATTATTTTTATTATTATTATTATTATTATTATTATTATTATTATTATTATTATTATTATTATTATTATTATTATTATTATTATTATTATTATTATTATTATTATTATTATTATTATTATTATTATTATTATTATTATTATTATTATTATTTTTATTATTATTATTATTATTATTATTATTATTATTATTATTATTATTATTATTATTATTATTATTATTATTATCAAAATGATTTGAAATAGGAATATGGAAATACATACAAAGAGAAAGTTATATGAAGGTGTGATTCTGTAGACACCATTATGTAGCAGACACTTGGAATGCAAGAGAGGGTGAAAAGAACAAGTTGAATGTAATGGAGATGAGGTGTTAAATAAGTATAATTGGTGTATCTAGAATGGATAGAGTAAGAAATAAGGAGGTCAGGCAAAGAATAGGTGTTGAAGGAAAGCTGTCAGATTATGTAGATCAGAGTTAGACTTGAATTGATTTGGAACATTGAAAGGATGAGTGATGTACAAATGGCGAAGAGGATGCAGTGCTGAAGTGGTTGGAGATAGGCCAAGAGGAAGACCTAGAATTATACAGATCAATGGCATGAAAAGAGTATTGGATATACATGGAAGGTCAGTGAAGCAGGGAAGAGGGTATGCAACAAACAGGAATTCTTACTCCTGCAATCTCATTGAGATAGAAAGTGAGGGTAAACCAGCTGCGGCTGTTATCCACCACTGCAGAAAATCCTTACCGTCTAACTTGTGGATGACCCAAGCAAAATGGTAAGGGTAAAATGTGGCACCCCTGTATCCTCAAGGAGCTAAAGTAAGTAGTTGAGGTATGTGTAGATAGTGGTAAATGCGTTTTTCTTGTCTTGACCCCCCCCCCTTAACAAAGGAGGAATGGGCCATGTGTATGTATATTTGCATGTTTGTATGTATGTATGTATGTATTATTATTATTATTATTTTTATTATTATTATTATTATTATTATTATTATTATTATTATTATTATTATTATTATTATTATTATTATTATTATTATTATTATTATTATTATTATTATTATTATTATTATTATTATTATTATTATTATTATTATTATTATTATTATTATTATTATTATTATTATTATTATTATTATTATTATTATTATTATTATTATTATTATTATTATGACGCGACTCAAAGGGATTTCTCGCACCTGCTAAATCAGTGAACTGTGGTGGACGGGTGTGAGGGGAGTTGCCATGTGATGAAGCGGTGGGGGTAAACCAGATGCTGCTGTCGGTCCTCATTGTAGAATATCCTTACCCGCCTACCTTGTGGGTGACCCAAACAGGGTGGATGGGGGAGTAGTGGCAACCCTTTTTCCCCAAGGAGCTGAGAGGAATGGTTGAGGTGTTTATGGATAGTAGTGAATGCGTGTTTCTTGGTTCGGCCACCCCCTTACAACGGGGAATGAGGCATGTGTATGTAATGTAAAATTATTATAATAATTATTATTATTATTATTATTATTATTATTATTATTATTATTATTATTATTATTATTATTATTATTATTATTATTATTATTATTATCATTATTATTATTATTATTATTATTATTATTATTATTATTATTATTATTATTATTATTATTATTATTATTATTATTATTATTATTATTATTATTATTATTATTATTATTATTATTATTATTATTATTATTATTATTATTATTATTATTATTATTATTATTATTATCATCACTAAATCTTTTATTATAATTAACTTCATGCTTATTATTGTCCTGATGAGTATGATTACTTCTGCTATAGCTTTGGTTATTGTGCTTGCTAGTACGATTAGCATCAGTTAATGAAATTTTCTTTGCTGAAAATATAGGTATTGATATTATTTTCTCAGATTACCTCTCTACTTTTTTTCTCTGTTACTGACAGGCTTTTCAGAATGTTCAGTAGTGCTGCCTTCTGCTACTTCAAACCGCTAAAGTCTTCTAGTATATTGAATGCTCAGTAATGTCCCTATGACTCTTGGAATAATGACCATAAGTTTACTAAGAGCATCTGTCCTAGTTTCTGTATTCTCTATCGTTCTGCTGCCAATAAGTGCAATTTCTTATGCTTCATTACCAATTACCTATTAGAGAACGGCAATCATTTGCGGATACAGTGTATGCTTGTGGTCTCGGATGTGGGCGTGCATAGCCCTAGTACTCGTGCACATATGATATATCAGGTGTAACTGCTTTGGCGAATGCCACGAAGGCTCTCTCTTACCAAGGCTCACTTCATGCACCTCTGATAGCAGAGCATGCTTGCTGAGTGAGACCAGTGTCTGTCTGGTCGTCATTCTATGATGGGTGGGGTGAGTATGCACCACCCTCAGGAGAGGAGCTCAACTGCAGAGTAGGGGAAAAGGTGCATATGACACTCTTCATGGTCAAGCGGTACCCTGACAGTAGGTGTCCCAGGAGCTACTGTGGGTACAACTTGATTCCATAAGGGAATGGAAGACAAGTTAGTGAAGAAAGCTGTACTACAGCAGGATAAAATTAATAGGGGATGAACTCAAAAGAAGTTGCATTCTGCCACATCAGTAGCCACATTTATGCTTTTTTTTTTTTAATGCCTTAGATTTCAAATTAAAAAAATATTCTTTGACATTTTATATCTCCTTTGAAATGTACACTTACGTAAAGCTTAAAAGCAATTCCTTTTTTTTGTACTTAAAATATTTCTAGAATTTCTTTGTCGTGGGCACAAGGTAAGAATGGACAAGCGGTGGTTCCTTTATCTTAATTTATTCTAGAGTACAACATATTCGACGCCTCAATGCCCCCCACCCTATGACTATTAAAATCTATGATCTATTCGTGCCCCTGGTAAGATTCTGACTAACTGTCGCTCTCTGACTGCCCTCTGACTGCCCTCTGTCTGCCTCGGGGATTCTTGAAATACCCCATGGGCAGGGCGTGTCACGGAATCCAGTTCTGCCAATAGACTTCAGGTTCAAAGAGAGGTCCCTCCTCTTGGGGGAGGGGCTATTTCCGCAGGCCTATAAAACAAAAGAGTTCTAGATCAGTGCATGGCTACTGGGTATCCCTCCAGGGCATATACGGTTTCTTGTGGTTTTGGGCAGGGCCGACTTCTGGGCCTTTCCCACACTCTTGAGGCACTTGGCACCAGGTGCTAAGGTCAGGTGCTAAGTCCCATGGATTCAGCCAGGTGCTAAGTCCCATGGATCCAGCCAGGTGCTATGTCCCATGGATCCAGCCAGGTGCTCGTTGACCCTTTCTTAAACATTGACTGTACCCAGACAAACTGGGAGAGTATTCAATTTCACCCTTGACCTCTAGCCTCTCATGTTTCTCTTCACGACTTGTTACAGTTTCAGATCCTGGCTTCAGCAAGCTTTCAGGTGACTTCAGTAAGACTTCAGTCATGCGACATATTTTTACATTGTTTTTAACTCATTCGCTAAAAGATTCTTTTAAAGGATTCTTTAAACAGAAATTTCTTCAACTAGGCTTTTCTAGATTGCTTCCCTTCAAGAGGATTTTTTACCAGCTTTCATTACAACTGGTTATTAAGCCAGGTTTTGATACATGATATATCATTAGAGCTAGTATAAAAAGGATCTTTAAAACTAGAGTACTTTTCCATCAATATAATTTTATGAGCACTTTCTTTCTTAATACATTAAGAATTCATAGCTGTTTACAACATTAATTCTGAATATTGGGAGGAAATTATATAAAGCACTTGATCTAGCCATTTTTTGTACAAAATTATATATATATATATATATATATATATATATATATATATATATATATATATATATATATATATATCTATATATATATATATATATATATATATATATATATATATATAAATAATCTGAACACAAGATAAAATACTTTTACAATTACTGTACTTGTCTTCACTTTGCAAAATTTAATGTCTAATTTAAAAAAAAAGAAAAAAAAGTTTTTTTTCTGCACAGACATTTCAATGAGATAAACAAATTATCTCTGAAGATATGATGATTTTATCGTAAAAGAACAGTTACTTAGGAGAACCTGAATAAAAGGATATATATATAATTTTTGCAAAAGTCCATGAACTAACTAGTCTCTTCCTGAAAGTGCACCTTATCTATTGGAAAAGACTGGGTGAGATATCTGTTATAGGGAAAATAAGAGAGATATTGGGCAGAAAGGACCATTGATAACAAACGCTCGTCACTTAAAATACAAACAAAGGGACAAAACAAAGTTGAAACACACCACTTGATAAAAACAGAGTTATATGAAAACTTCACTTTACCAATAAACTCTACATATTGTCGAAATATCCAAAACCTTTACTGTAAGAAAGAGAATACTATGAGAAGCATACTAGTTGCACTAAGAACTACTACTCTATACACACATTCATTACTCCCCACCCGCACCCCCCAAAAAAAGAAAAAACAAAAAGACTTGAGATGAAAATGAGGCAGAAAAATTAATTTACAGAGCTTGATATACGGAACAACATACAGGCATACTTAAGCTCCTTTACGAGTATATAATATTTCTAAATATTTATTTTCAGTAAGAGTCCTGCCTTCCGTTGCCAAACCAATGAAGGCTAGCAAGTCCAATTAAAGAACCTCTATGGTACTTTCGCATATCAATTTATCATACAGTATTCTCAGACTGGCCAGTGTCAAAATACTTTTAGATTTTCCTTTGAATATAATTTTGATTTATTTGTTGATACTCCTTTCCCGTAGACAAATACATTGTTATTTTTTCTTTTATATTAGCTATTACTACTACTCTTAACAGAATTACTGTGTTTTCACTACTCCTACCACTATTATTATTATTATTATTATTATTATTATTATTATTATTATTATTATTATTATTATTATTATTATTATTATTATTATTATTGTATTTCTACGAAGAGCTAAGGAACGCAGGGGTATTTTGGCAAGAGAAATCCAGCCAAAACCCTAGATCTTGGATCTCTGAATGTGCGTGGTTGTGGTGTAAATAATAGTAAGGGGGAGGAGAGAGGGAGTATGCTTGTGGAGAGAAAGATGGGTGTGCTTGCACTAAGCGAAACTAAGATGAAAGGGAATGGTGAATTGACATTTATGAGTGAGGTAGGTAGGGTGTTTGGAATTGAGAGAGGCTGAGGAAGGGAGGGAGTTGTTCTGTTCGCAAGTGAAGAGATAAGTAAGTGTGTGTTGTGGAATGGATGGGAGTATCATCTCGAATAATAGTGGTTAAAATGAGACTGAGATGGGAGTTTTGGGAGTTTGTGAATGCATATGGCCCTAGCAGTGAATGAATGAGAAAGAAAGAGAATAATTTTCAATGACATTGAACGAGTGTTTGGGAGACTTGAGAATAAATGTGAATGTGGTGTTTATTACGAGATTTGAATGCTAGAGTAGGAAAAGAGCAAGTGGAAAGTATAATTACTAAGCATGGAGTACCTGGTAGAAAAGAGAATGGGGGGAAAATTATAGAAATGTGCATTGAGAGAGATTAAGACTGTGCTTAAAAAGAAGGATGTGCACAAGTATGCATGTGTCAGAGTAGATAATGGTAGAGTAGTTAAGAGAGCATTTATGGATTATGTTGTGGTGAACAGAAGGGTGACTGGAAGAGTAATGGATGTGAAAGTATGAAAGGAGCTAATGGTGGAATATATGATCATCATTTAGTGGCAAGTAGAGTGAGAGTGGGAGAAAAGTGGAGAAAGAGGAGAAGCAAGAGATGAAGAAAGATATTAAAAGTGAGTGAAGTTAATAAGGAAGAGAAGTACTCGCCCACTAATTCCAAGCCTCTGTCTAATATTCCTTTATGTACTGCTCTTACTACTCCAAGCATATTCACATTAAACAGCCATGAGGACATTACACAACCTTGACGTAACCTGACTCTCACATGCTCTACTATTCATGTAAAAACTCCTCACCGCATTCAGTAAAGTTCCGCTTCTTCCATACAGTGGAGCACTCTTTACAATACCTCTTTATCAGCCCCGTCAAGCACTCTCTCTAAGTCCATAGACGCCCAAAAATTGTCCCTATCTTTCTCTAAAAACTTCTCACACACCTGTCTTATCATAAACACTTGATCCACATATCCTCTTCCTCTCCTGAACCCATACTATTCTTCCCAAATCAATCTCTTAAGTACCATTCATAATTCTTGCAATTAACGCTCTTCCATATACCTTAACAACTACACTCTACAAACTGAGTCCTCTAAAGCTACTACACTCATGCTCATTTCCATTCCCTTAATAAAATGTATCTACACATGCACTCCTCTAATCAACTGTGACCCTCCATTCTTAAAACATTCATTCAACAACAAAACCATCCATCCATTCTACTAATGCCTCACCACCTTTTGACAAGCATTCCACATGAAACCCAAGTATCCCTGGTGCTTGTCTGCTTTCATTGCTCTCAGTGCTAAATATGCTTTCTCTTTTGTTATTTATCGATCGTTTTTATCAGTTAACATTGGCATTCTTCAATCATTTCTCACAGCCACAATCTCTGCCTCTTTATCGTCTTCATTATATAGCAACTTTTTGGAATACTCAGCTCATCTCTCTCTCACCTTTATTTTGTCTACTAAAGGTATGTCCAGACGAGCAGGCCTGATCGGCGGGCATTCCTGTCATCGGGCTCTTATAACGGGCAAACCAGCAAAATGGCCGTGCCCGTGTTAAGCGAAATCACCAGCAGGTGCCTTGTGGTCGGAGCCAATCTTTGCAAAATATTCTCTTCTCTTTGTTCTCTTCTTTATACATACACCAATTGTTATGCTACACAACAGTTTCTTCTTCTGAGCAGCACTGGACATCATGCTCATCTTATGACACTCGACAAGGTACTGGCACTGCCTGGCAGAATTTGTCCACCAACTTCGGTGCCTGGTAGACATGCCCATTCATCTGGACAGGCTTAACAGTTGCCCTTCTACTACTATCACTCGCTCCTCCTTACCAGACTCACCTTCCAGTGCTCTTTTCACTTCCTTTCAAAACTTCTTCTTTATTCCTTTCAAAATTCTCAGGCCAGCCCCCACTCCATCTTACATCCGCTTCTCTCTTTGCCTCCCTCACCTAGCTCTTTGCTAACTTTCTCTTTACAGCATGCCTTTCATATGCCCCTACATTACCCATATGCAACCATATCTCAAATACCTGCTTCTTTTTAGCCCTACTGCACTCAACTCTTCATTCCACCATTCAGTACCCATCCTTTTACTTCCACCTGTTAATATCCTTCTGCACACTGCCTAAGCACTCTTCATAACTTCTCCTTGAAGCAACTCCATTGTTTTTTTTTACTCTCTCCACCACTTTCTTTTTCACTATATTTTCACAGTCTTTCTCTTTCTTATTCACTTCACTCACTTTTAGTATCTTTCTTTATCTCTTGCTTCTCCCCTTTCTCCACTTTTTACCCACTCTTACTCTAATTGCCACTAAATGATAATCATATATTCCACCATTAACTCCTTTCATTACATTCACATCCATTACTCTTCCAATAACCCTTCTGTCCACCACAATATAATCCATAAATGCTCTCTTAACTACTCTACCAATATCTGCTCTGACCCATGCATACTTGTACACATCCTTTTTTTTAAGCACAGTATTAGCAATCTTAATCTCTCTCAATGCACATTTCTATAATTTTCCCCCATTCTCTTTTCTACCAGGTATTCCATGTTTAGTAATTATACCTTCCACTGGCTCTTTTCCTACTCTAGCATGCAAATCTCATAATCAGCACCACATTCACATTCATTCCCAAGCCTTCCAAACATGCATTCAATGTCATAGAAAGTTCTTCTCTTTCTCCCTCATTCAATCACTGCGAGGGCCATATGCGCTAACATACTCCCAAAACTCCCATCTCAGACTCATTTTAGCCACTATTATTCGAGATGATACTCCCATCCATTCCACATCACACACTTATCTCTTCACTTACGAACAGAACAACTCCCTCTCTTCCTCAGCTTCTCTCAATTCCAAACACCCTACCTACCTCACTCATAAATGTCAATTCACCATTCCATTTCATCTTAGTTTCGATTAGTGCAAGCACATCCATCTCTCTCTCCACAAATATACTCCCTCTCTCCTCCCTCTTACTATCATTTACACCACAACCACGCACATTCAGAGATCCAAGATCTAGGGTTTTGGCTGGATTTCTCCTGTAATACCCCTGCGCTCCTTAGCTATTTGTAGAAATACGATAATAATAATAATAATAATAATAATAATAATAATAATAATAATAATAATAATAATAATAATAATAATAATAATAATAATAATAATAATAATAATAATAATAATAATAATGGTAGTAGTAGTGATAACTGTAATACTTTTAAGAGTAGCAGTAATAGCTAATTAAAAAAAAAATGACAATGTATTGGTCTACAGAAAAGGAGTATCAACAAATAAATCAAAATTATATTCAAAGGAAAATCTTAAGTATTTTTACACTTGCCAAAGTGAGAATGCTGTATGATAAATTGATGTGCGAAAGTACCATAGAGGTTCTTTAATTGGACCCGCTAGCCTTCATTGTTTTGGCAACGGCTGGCAGGGCTCTCACTGAAAATAAATATTTAGAAATATTATATTCTCGTAAAGGAGCTTAAGTATGCCTTTAGTTTGCATGTCAGTATATTGTTATGTATTTCAAACTCTGTATGTTCATTCTTCTGCCTCATCTTCATCTCAAGTCTTTTCTTTTCTTTCTTTCTTTCTTTTTTTTTTGGGGGGGTGCGGGTGGGGAGTAATGAATGTTTGCATAGAGGAGTAGTCCTTGGTGCAACTAGTATGCTTCTCATAGAATTCTTTTTTTTTATAGTAACGGTTTTAGATATATCAAAAATATGTAGAGTTTATTGCTGAAGTGAAGTTTTATGTAACTCCATTTTTATCAAGAGGTGTGTTTCAACTTTTTTTTGTCCTTTTATTTTTAAGTGACGTGCGTTTGTTATCAATGGTCTTTCTGCCCAATATCTCGCTTTTTTACTCTATAACAAATATATCATTCACTCTTTTATAATAGCTAAGGTGCACTTTCAGGAAGAGACTAGTTTGTTCATGGACTTTTGCAAAAATTATATATATCCTTTATTCAGGTTCTCTTAAGTAACTGTTCTTTTACGATAAAATCATCATATCTTCACAAATAATTTGTGTTTATCTCATTGAATTGTCTGTGCAGAAACAAATACTTGCTGTTTAAAATTAGACATTAAAATTTGCGAAGGGAAGACAAGTACAGTAATTTTCAGAGTATATATCCTGTGGTCAGTTTATTTGATTTTATATATAAATTTGTACAAAATAATGGCTAGATCAAATGCTTCATATAATTTCCACCCAATATTCAGTATAATAAATCTATCATATTTGAAGAGTGTACTTCAAATAGCATCGCTGATTAAATGTTACAATTAGTCACCATTCGGAAGGGGTGGACACAAACAGGTTGTAGATTGGTGGATGGAGACCGAATTCCCTCCCAAACTCCCCAGTATTGGGATCATATTTGCGATTGTTAGCTTCATCGTCGCCATGACGCCATAGCCAACTGGAGCATTTAGGAATTGGCCACCACTGTAAAATATACATTCCCTGCTTGTTCTCACTTGATATTTCAATTGCTTTGTGAAGAAGAAGAAAATAGCTCTGGGTGACTTGCCCAACCCCTTGCTACATTATTTCCTGGTATACGGTAAACAATAGAAGGATTGGCTTAATTATCCATCACTACTAGGAATATCCCTTATATTCATGTTCTACGATCTGCAGGGAATACGAGGGTGAAAAAATCCCCCCCCCCCCGTCACCAGATAATATGTCTGTAGTAATAATTAAATATTAATCATTTGTAATAAACCAATCTTATTTGTTCTGCGGAGTACATTTTGAAACTTGTCATTGAGGGCATATCTGCTAAACTTCTTCATGGATATAATATGTAAATAAAGATCGTAATCGATTCATCTGACATTTATGAGCACAATAAAACAGTTGTTACCAAGATAGAGATGAGAGAGAGAGAGAGAGAGAGAGAGAGAGAGAGAGAGAGAGAGAGAGAGAGAGAGAGAGAGAGAGAGAGAGAGAGAGAGAGAGAGAGAGAGAGAGAGAGAGAGTGGATGTTAACTTTATTATTATCATTATTATTATTATTATTATTATCGTTATTATTATTATTATTATTATTATTATTATTATTATTATTATTATTATTATTATTATTATTATTATTATTATTGTTATTATTATTATTATTATTATTATTATTATTATTATTATTATTATTATTATTATTATTATTATTATTATTATTATTATTAACATTATTATTATTATTTTTATTATTATTATTATTATTATTATTATTATTATTATTATTATTATTATTATTATTATTATTATTATTATTATTGTTGTTGCTTTTGTTGCTGCTGTTATTATTATTACTCAAGTGACAATTGAACGTCCTCTGCCTCCCATGATCGTTTTCAATTTCTTTCTTGTCGACCAGGTGTTCCTCTACACGCCATAAAAATGGACTATATGGGCAGAACTAGGGGACTGAGACTCCCACATCCATATTATATTTCCACGTAGAGCCTAGGAATACTAGGGACTTCTGGTAGAAAAATCTAACCCGAACCGAGGCATTTGGTACTCTGTAATGAGTTAGAGTTAAAGGAAAGAGATTGGTAACATATTTTTGGGAAGAAGAGGGAATATGTAGTACTTATTAAAAATGGAGATATATATATATATATATATATATATATATATATATATATATATATATATATATATATATATATATATATATATATATATATATATATATATATACATATATATATATATATATATATATATATATATATATATATATATATATATATATATATATATATATATATATATATATATATATAAAAATAGACAGAGATATATTGGTAATTAAAATAAAAATAATAAAAAAGAATAATAATAATAAAAATAATATATATATATATATATATATATATATATATATATATATATATATATATATATATATATATATATATATATATATATATATATATATATATATAAAGACAGTCAGATAGAGATATATTGATAATAATAATAAAAATAATATAAATAATAATAATAATAATAATAATAATAATAATAATAATAATAATAATAATAATAATAATAATAATAATAATAATAATAGTAATAATAATAATAATAATAATAATAATAATAATAATAATAATAATAATAATAATAATAATAATGATAATAATAATAATAATAATAATAATAATAATAATAATAATAATAATAATGTAGTCGCCGTGGCTCAGTCGGTAGCGTCTCCGACTCTGAGGCGTCAGGTCGAGGGTTCGCGCCCCGTCACGGTCTGAGGTTTGCAAAGGCATGCACTCAGCGTAAGGATTACATCTGCCAAAACAAGTCCTTCGCAAAAAGGCAACCGTCCTAGCCCTTGGTTGATAAGGGAGTCCGTGACGTAAAACCGGAACAGAATAATAATAATAATAATAAAAATAATAATAAAATTCCCTTACAATCTCCTTACATAAAAAAAGATCTTTAAAAAAGAACATAATAATATACACAGCAGACATGGGCTAGGCATAGTGTGGCTGTCTGTAAGCAGATTTTATCTTCATAAAAAAAACGCGATATGCACGGTAATTGCATATAGAATACTACTAATGCAACTTTTATAATGGTAAGCTCCTCTCACATATGCATAGCGACGTTCTTTTATGGATTTTTTGTTGGGGTTCACAATCTGCGTGGAATTATGTGTTCCTGCTGCAGGATTTTCAGTGTTTATGCGTGTGCCCTTAGATATATAAGTTTTGTAAATACCAGCAACACAGAGGAGCTAGGAAGGTCTGCATAACTCTTATAATCACAACAAATACAAAAATAATTTTTTTATATTTCAGTTTAGTGAGTACACTGAAGACCAGCAGCTCTCACCTTGAGTATTGGCAAGCCCGTGATATTATTGTTCTGCTAAGTGCCTCACACAGATACAGTAATATTGTGGCCACTTGCTCGCTAAGTTGGTAGAGGTTACTGTCTGTATGAACTCTGCATTCATTCCTTTCATATACCAATTCAATTTTTGAGAAGAGATGATTTTATATGCCATTGCCACTAGTTTAAATAAGTGTACTTCTGACGCATTGTCATATATTCTATAACTATACTTAATTAACAGGATCGTGCGAGGTTGGAATGGACAAGCAGGAAATAACTTTAAGCTAAATTTATTCGAGAGTCAACATATCTTACGCCTCACTGCCCCCTTCCCCTTATGTATATAAAAAACTAAGACCTTATTCGTGCCCCGGCGAAAATTCTAACGAAGCTTTTTGTGTCTGACTGACTCTTGTGTTCTTGTAGGACCAAGATGGCAGGGCGTGTCTGCTTGGGCAGAACAGCCAATAGGCTTCCAGAACCAAAGGGAGTTCTTCCCTTTTGGGGTGGAGCTACTCAAGCAGGCATATTGGGCAGAAGGTAGTGCTAATCAAGCAGGCCTATTGAGTTGCAGGGAGGGCCTTTATGGGTATTTTTCCAGGGGCATGTACATAACGTAAGGGTTGATGTTTGTGTTTTTGGTGGTCGTGAGAATAGCTGATCTTTGGCCCATTTCGACCTCTATTGGCACTTGATGCCCAGATGCTAAAGGCCCATGGATCTAGCCATATATATTGTTGTCTTTCACCATAAACATCCACCTTGCCCAAGAAAATATGAAGGAGAGTATAAATTACACACTTGATCTCCAGCACCACGTGGTTTATTTCAGTTTTCAGGTTATGGCTTCAGCTTTTCTTACGACATTCCCCACCACCACCCTGAAATATTTTATTTCAGACGAAGCATTAATCATTTTCTGAGAGCCTTTTCTATATATGTTAACTATCATTATTTTAAGAAAAAAAAAACGGACCGAATTATCTAATTTGTTTTTGTTTACCTAAGACATACAGTTTGGTATAATTTTCTAAAGAGATTACAGGAATGCCAAAATTACTATGCTCCTTGATACCTACTAAAGTTCTTCCGATAGAGATCCCATTGTGTGGACCTAATACATGCAGAACATTTGTTCTCTGGAGAAAGACTAACAAA
>JAXCGZ010011459.1:47500-52500 GCA_037179515.1 Halocaridina rubra
CTTTCAAATACAGGAATGGCTGTGTAACATTCTTGTTGTCGCTTCTTGTCAGCTCACACTCATTCTTATTACCAAGCTGGAATGGTAGTGGCAAACTTTATCATTGCATAAATTTCTAAGTTTTATATTATCATGCTTTATCTCTAACACTCGGTATGGACCTAAACAAAAGGGGGACATTTTATGCTGGCGGTTGACATTTTTTATGTAGACTGTATCACCTACTTTGGCTTCATGCCTCTTTGTACTATGTCTTATTTCATACTCCCTTGTGTACCTCTCTTTTTGTTTGTCCAGGATGGACGACGTAAGTTCATATGTCTTTCTGGCGGTATTTATGACAAATGTTCTAAGACTCTCAATATTGTATACCGGCAACAGCCTTTGTGGGGCAAACGTGTTCCAAGAAAGTTTGGGGTCTTCCCCAAACACAAGAAAATAAGGGGAGTCACCGATCGACTTATGATATGCAAAATTAAGAGCTTGTTCCGCTTGTTTCAGTTTCAGATTCCATCCTTGGGGATCAGAGGCAGCGAGTTGTCATAATAGTGTAATGATAGAGTCATTTCTTCTCTCTACTAACCCGTTAGCTTGCGATCTATAAGCTTGGACTGCTACATGGTCAACTCGCTCAAGTTTGCATAAGTCCCTGAAAACTTCGATCATGAATTCGCGCCCGTTATCAGTTACTACTTCCCTAGGAATTCCAATTACTAACGTGAACTGGTGTAGAGCAACGACTACCTAGGCCGCGCTCTTATCCTTCATCATGTACGTGAAGGTATATCTTGTGCATTCATCTGTAAGTACGAAAATGTATGTGTAGCCATCATATGATCTTGATAGGAGGCCTACTAAATCACAATGAACTCTTTCACATTTAAAACAACATCTCGGCCAGGATTGGGTAGGTGGGACTGTACTACTTTGCCTTTTGAAGCAGCTACAAAAATGACATCCTTTAATATACATCCCCTCCCAGTAGAACTGGGTACTCAGCAGCCGATACATTTTCTCTATCCCCATATGGCCGGCCACAGGACTCGTGTGACACAGGAAAAGGGCATGACCGTGGAACTCCTCAGGAAGTACTGCCGCGTATCCCCCTTCTCCGTTTTTCACTTATAAATTTTATAAAGTATTCCTTCTTCTTTCACGAATGAATTGATTCAGTGTTTAATTTTAGAAGGAATTTCGCCTGCCACTCCCTACAAGAGTTTCTTCACCTCCCCCCACAACTTTTCCCTGTCTTGCTTCCTTACGAGCTCCTCGCGATTCCACCCACAAATGCCCCCCTCCCGCTCATTCATACTCGCTCCCTCACTCGCTCGGTCACACTCACAACTCTCACGCTGTTTTCTCTCTTCAACACTTCCCCCATTCACTCTTTTATTTACCTAGCAAGGGTTTCTTTCCCCATCACTCTGAAGGAGTGTGTGTGCAGAATCGCGATCGGCCCCCGTAGTTGCAGGATGATTCGTGTCCACGATTCTATGATTTGCGTTTCTCATTGAATGTGTAATGGCTAGGGTGGGGACTTCCCGTACTCCCCTGCTCAGGGCGTCGGCTACTTTATTACTTTTTCCAGGTGCAAACTCAAACCCCTTTATATCAAACTGCATAAGTCTTAAGAGCCATTGTGAAAGTCTTTGATTGTCTAGGGGATATGCATACACGTACTTCAAGGGTAAATGATCGCTACGAATAATCACTGGATACCCGAGGAGGAAATATTTATGTTTTTCTAATACGAATACGAAGGCAAGTGCCTCTGGCTTGATGGTCGCATATCGCCGCTCAGAGTTTGTAAGCGCTCATGCAGCGAAACTAATAGGGCAGTCTCTTCTCTCATTGTCTATCTACAATAGCCTACTTCGTCAATCGCGACGTCTGAGGCGTCACACGTGACATAGATCTCTCTATCGAATTTAGGATAAGCGAGTATTTGAGTAGACATTAAGGCACTCTTTACAGCTACAAACGTGGTTTCATGCTCAGGCATCCAGGCAATCTGATGCGCATTTCGAAGTCTATCTAGGTACCAGGAAATGTCCGCATATTTCTCAATAGATTTACGGTAGTACGAGCAAAGTCTGAGAAATGAACAATCATCTTTACAAGTTTTGGGTCTCGCAAAATTTTCTATGGCTTTTACTTCATCATGCAACACTGCCACATCCACTGACAACAATTTGTGGCCAAGATATTCTACTTCTGCTTTGAAAAACTGACATTTAGATAATTTCACATGAAGGTTATTCTGCCTCAGAGCTTCTAAAACCGATATAAGGTTTTGAGCGTGTTCTTCAAAGGTCTTTCCGATTATTGTTAAGTCATCTAGATATACTAGCATGGTGTTGCTGATGAGGCCCAGGAGTACTGCTGTCATGAGTCTGCTGAAATGACTGGGGGTGTTTCTTAACCCAAAAGGTAGACGATTGTATTCATAGCGTTTATTATTCACAGAAAAAGCGGTCTTGGCTTTACTCCTCTCTTCTAAGACTACCTGGTGGTACCCCGCCAAGAGGTCAAGAGTGGTACAATACCTAGCGCCGTTGACGTGACACAGTAAATTTTCAATTGTAGGGAGAGGGAATTTATCGCCTTTGGAAATCAAATTTAGTTTGCGAAAATCTACGCACAGCTGAAAGTTTCCATCTTTCTTTTTTACTACAACAATGGGGCTATACCAAGGGCTTTTAGATAATCTAATGATGCCCTTTTTCTCCAAATCAGCTACCATTCCCTCTAATTCTCATTCGTATACAATGGGAGTGCAGTAGGGTTTTACAAAGGTGGGGGCGTGATTTCCCGTGTTGATATCGAATGGCATAAGGGTGCACTCCCCAAGGGGGTCAGAATCTAAAGAGAAAACATCATGATATTTAGTGACAAGTTCAGTCATGAAAGCAGAATGCTCAGCAGTGCTCAACCCTCTCGCTAACGCCTGCAAATTTGCGTTCATTCTGGGTCCTCGGCGACCCCAGCGACATTAATACTGTAACACTGCCGTACTTCTTCGAATTCGGCGATTTTCGTGTTTCTAGTAATAGTTAATGGGACTGGCGATATATTGACACACATGACTATTAACATCCGCGACCCGTCGGGAATTATCAATAGCTTACTAAGAAAAAATCAGCATATCCCCCGATAAATTCTGCGTACAAGAGTTGTCCACCTGGGACTAGCCACAAGGTAATAGCTTCCAAGACACATGCAGTACCGCTCTCAATAATTTCTTACTGTTGCGTAACAATATAATTATCATTCTCTTCCTTCAAAAGGCATGCAGACACTGAAGCGCAAGAGGAACAAGCAACTACCTCTGTCTCATTTACGGTTATGGTTGTTTTTCCTTGTTTATTAACAATATTTATTCCCATCTTTACCATGTCTTTGTATCCAATTATTACTTTCGCCTGCTTAATACTTAACCTAGGCAATACAAGGAAGGCACATCTAAATTTTGTGGGGTACCCCTCAAATGCAATCACTGGTTCTACCATCTCTTTAACTCTAACAAAATTCGAGGTATTATCTCCCTCTGTAGTTATTACTACTGTACTATCTAATTTAGTGATGGGTTCTGCAATTATACTACGATCAATTAACGATACAGTGGAGCCTGTATCTAGCAAAGCAAATTGGCAGAGTCTTCCTACCTCAGTTTATACTAATAAGCTCCCATTACTCACTAAACAGAAATTACAAGTACCTAGCTGTTCTGGGGGGCTGGCCCGGTGACATCCACTATCTCCGGTTCTGGGGGGGCAGCGGCTTCTCACCGCTGAGTCCTCGGGAAGTTCTCCCAATGGGGTCGTCGGGGATATGGAGTTTTTTCTCCTAAACGGCAATGAATCATGTACCATCCTCTTGGAGGGACATCCATCAGCCTGATGTCCAGACCCTAGGCATTTGAAGCAGAGCCTGCGTGCGCTCTATGTTTGTGCGCACTGCTCCCATCGGTGGCCCAGGCCGTGACAATTTCTGCATCTTTCTCTCTCCGTGGCTCGGGACCTCGGCCCTCGATCGTTCGCCATCGCCACAACGGGGATCGCTGTCACATCTAGGAGCCTTTCCTGCTCAATTTCTTCTTCTGAGAGACCATGTCCGTGATGGCTCTTGAACCAATTCAATAGCTGCTCATATATGTCGGGAAGCGGTGTGCTAGATTTCAGCAAGAAATGGCATCTCGACGGAACGGTGTTCTGCAGAGCATTCCACACAATACTATGGCGTATATACGGATTATCGGCGATCGCACTCACTGAGTTAGTTAGGGATTCAATCCTCTTCGCATACCAGTTCAACTGTTCTCCGCGTCTTTGAGCACAATTATTAATTTTGCTTATTGGAGTTTCATCACTGTCGCACTGTGAAATACTTTAGGAATCGTTCCTCAAAAGTTTCCCAACTTTTAATCTGCGACCACTTGTCTTCTCCCACCATGTCGGATGCAAATTCGGTGCACCTTTGTACCACTTCGTTAATGCGGTACTTGTCGCTCCACTCAGCGCTTCTCATCCGCAGAGCCAGATGTTTAAGAAACTCGGCCGCAGGAATATGGGTGGGTCTTCGAGGCCTTTCACATTCGCGCCGTCAAAGTATAAAGGACAGTCTTCGACTTGGGGCGCCTTTTCAACAAGGGCGCGGGATGGGGTGCTGTGCTTCTTGCAACCACTGAAAGTTGTCTTGCTCCGTCTCTTGGTTCGGAGCGGCAGGCTGTTGGTCGGTGTTTGAGGCGTCGGTCTCGCTGTCAGCACTGCCGCTGTTGACCAAGAGTCTTCTCCTCGAATGAGCAGCCTCAGCACTGGTCTGTAGGCGTCGTAACTCTTCCTCTAACTCTAGGTTTTGGTGAGTCTTTTCATCTTCAGTCATTTCCTCCACCAAGATGTAATTTTCTTCTATACTTGTCATTCTTTTTCTCGTTGCACATGTTTCCACTGCCATAAAAAAATTGTCTCTTTGATGATAATTTCGGCGTGAATTGTACCGCA
>JAXCGZ010011459.1:60000-72500 GCA_037179515.1 Halocaridina rubra
AAAGTTCAAAGACATGCCACGAAACTGGTGCCAGAAATACGCAATCTCAGTTATGATGAGAGGCTGAGGGAATTAGACTTACCATCACTCGAAGCTAGAAGAGTGAGGGGGGATATGGTGACAGTCTTTAAATTCCTTCATGGTTATGATAGAGTGGATAGGGATCGATATTTTGATATGGCTGGCTCTAGAACTAGAGGTCATAGTTTGAAGCTTGGTAAGAAAACTTCTTCGCAGGATGTAAGGAAATACTTTTTCAGTGTAAGAGTAGTTGATAATTGGAATTGGCTAAGCGAGGAGGTAGTTAATGCTATCTCAATCCATAGTTTTAAGGACAGGTATGATAAGTATCACTAAGTATAAAATGGAACCGATGAGGAGACGGGAAGATACGAGCTTTGGGCTCTTTCCCGTAAACACAAATAGGTAATCACAATTAGGTAATCATACACACACACAGAAATACGCAATCTCAGTTATGATGAGAGGCTGAGGGAATTAGACTTACCATCACTCGAAGCTAGAAGAGTGAGGGGGGATATGGTGACAGTCTTTAAATTCCTTCATGGTTATGATAGAGTGGATAGGGATCGATATTTTGATATGGCTGGCTCTAGAACTAGAGGTCATAGTTTGAAGCTTGGTAAGAAAACTTCTTTGCAGGATGTAAGGAAATACTTTTTCAGTGTAAGAGTAGTTGATAATTGGAATTGGCTAAGCGAGGAGGTAGTTAATGCTATCTCAATCCATAGTTTTAAGGACAGGTATGATAAGTATCACTAAGTATAAAATGGAAGCGATCAGGAGACGGGAAGATACGAGCTTTAGGCTCTTTCCCGTAAACACAATTAGGTAATCACACACACACACACACACACACACACACACACACACACACACACACACACACACACACACACACACACACACACATATATATATATATATATATATATATATATATATATATATATATATATATATATATATATACTTCTGACTGGGACTCGAACATAATACGCATAATTACTGTGTCAAGACGCTATCAACTGCACCACTGAAGCTCTAAAGGTGAAGCAAACCTTACACCTTAACTGATATACTAGGAATGAACTCATTCTATTTGAATGCCTTTTTGTTCATATTACAGCTTCTCCTAACCTCACCCGTGGCTTTGTTTTTAGCCTGTATTTCAAACCCCAGTTATATAGACATTACTAATAATCAAATCAATACATTAACATATGTAAAAATGTTAAGGCCTGTATAGCTGGTGTTTTAATTAATTGCGAAAAACGAAGCTGCAAGTGAGGTTAGGAGAAGCTGTAATATGAACAAAAAGGCATTCAGATAGAATGCTTTTATTCCTAGTATAGCAGTAAAGTTGTAAGGTTTGCTTCTCCATTAGACCTTCAGAGGTGTAGTTGATAGCACCTTGGCACAGTAATTATGTGTCTTAGGTTCGAGTCCCCGGTCAGGGGTAAAATATGACTTATATATATATATATATATATATATATATATATATATATATATATATATATATATATATATATATATATATATATATATATATATATATATATATTTATATATATATATATATATATATATATATATATATATATATATATATATATATATATATATATACATATATATATATATATATATATATATATATATATATATATATATATATATATATATATATATATATATATATACATGGCCTCATTCCCTATTGTATTGGGGGTGGCCGAGCCAAGAAATGCGCATTCACCACGATTCACACATACCTCAACTACCCCTCTTAGGTCTTTGGGAATAAAAGGTTGCCACGTTTCCCACCTTATCACCCTGCTTGGGTCATCCACAAGGTAGGAGTGAATCGATATTCTACAGTGAGGCCTGACCGCAGATGGATTACCCCCCACTGCTTCATCTCATGGCAACTCCCCTCACACCCATCCATCACAGTTTGCTGCACTAATTGGTGAGAGAAAGCCCTTTGGCCAATGTCAGCTATGCAAGATTTTCCTCTATTCATTCTTATCTCTTGCACACGTTATTCCCTGCTCCACTGACATTCCATGTGCATCCAATGCCCTTTTCACGCCATCCATCCATCTAATTCTAGGTCTTCCTTCTGGCCTAACTCCAACCACTTCTGCACTCCACACTCTCCGCTATTCTTTCCTCACTCATCTCTTCCATGTGTCCGAATCAACTCAACACTCTTTGATCTAACCTATCCGACAGTCTTGTTTCAACACCCGTTCTCTGCCTGATCTCCTCATTTCTCACTTTATCTATTCTAGTTGCATCGATCATAGTTCTCAAACACCTCATATCCATTATATTCAACTTTTTTTTTTTTTAATCTTCAATTGCATACCAAGCCTCTGCTCCAGACAGCGCTGTCGGCACAATCACACCTTCCTATATCCTTCTCTTTGCATTCATTCCCAGATACCTATATCTCATGACACTTTTCAACCCAGCTAGACATTTGCTTGCTTCATTCATTCAATGACTTTCCTTCGCATCCACATGTCCATTCCTTAATACATACGATCCTAGATACTTAAAACTTTCAAATTCTTAAAAGTAACTCCCCATTCCTTCCTACATTCAATCTACCAACATTTACATTCCTCGTACACCTCATGACTTTACTTTTGCCAATATTCACTCGCAACTTCCTTCTATCACACACCTTAGTAAAGTCTGTCTCCAAACGATTCAGCTTATTCCCAGTATCAGCCACCAGTGCTATGTCATTTGCGAATAGCAACAACCTTACATACTCACTCACCAATTTCAAGTCTCTGTCTAATACTCTTTCATATTCTTTCCTTACCACTCCATCCATATACACATTAAGCAATCATAGCGACTTAACACAATTTTGACGTAATCCTACATTCACTTCAAATCAATCACTCATTCTATTCCTGACTCTCACACTTGCTCTACTATTCATGTAAAAACTCTTGACCGCATTCAACAGACTTCCACTTATATCATACAGCCGCAAAGTACTCCATAATGCCTCTCTATCAACTCTGACATATGCTTTCTCTAATACCATAAAAGCATGCCAATTTATGTCATATTTAGAGATAACCAGCATGATTTCAGACAGAAAGTATCTACAGAAACTGCACTGATCAGAGTTGCTAATAATATGTACAATAATATATATAAGAAAAAAATCTCTCTGCTTGTATTATTAGACTTATCAAAAGCCTTTGGCAGTGTAAACCATGTAATTCTTATTAATAAATGTACTAACCTAAATATTGACACGACCTGGTTTAGAGAGTATATATCTAACAGCAGTATCTCTACTCCATATTATTATTATTATTATTATTATTATTATTATTATTGTTATTATTATTATTATTATTATTATTATTATTATTATTATTATTATTATTATTATTATTAGTAGTAGTAGTAGTAGTAGTAGTAGTAGTAGTAGTAGTAGTAGTAGTAGTAATAGTAGTAGTAGTAGTATTGTTATTTTTATTATTGTTATTATTATTATTATTATTATTATTATTCTTATTATTATTATTATTATTAATATTATGATTAGTAGTAATAGTAGTAGTTGTTGTAATATATATATATATATATATATATATATATATATATATATATATATATATATATATATATATATATATATATATATATATCTTACACTGTAAGACTTACAGTATCTGTAAGATGAGGCCGCTTGGCGAGTGTTACGCGGCCTCGGCAGTGGGGGAGGGATGCAACTCGCCATTTCATCAGAGCAGCGATGGCAGTAGTAGCGATAGAAAAGAGAAAGGAAAGATACCTTACGGCGAAGAGAGAGAGAATCTAGATTAGAAGTAAGAGAAGGATCATTAATAAATCTGACTGCCTTAGATTCAACCCTATCAAGGAGATAAGTATAAGAAGAAGCACCCCAGATGTGTGAGCAGTATTCTAAGCAAGGATGGATAAGACCTTAATAAACTTTATGTACCCGTAACGAGGAAAAGCAATAACGAAAACGAAACAAAACCCCCAATTTTTTGGATGAAGATTTAGAAATTTGGATTATGTGATTCCTCTCAGACAAGTTTGAAGCTATATGGATTCCTAATATGTTGATAGAATTAAGAGGGTAAATTTCGTTAGTTTTGAAGACAATGGGGTTATCAGGAGGAGAAGAAGATAAAGAGACAGCCAGAAAATGTCTTAGAGGCACTGAATTTAACTAAATTTTGAGTGCCCCACTCAGATACTCTCTGCAAATCGGAGTTGAGAGTAGAAGAAAGAGTGATACGAGACTGATTACGAGTAGCAGATGAAGGTTCTGAAGAAAAGGCAGAGGAAAAGTGAAGGGTAGAATCATCAGCAAACCCATGAAGAAGAGAGGAAGATGGGGATTGTAGGTGAAAGAACAGAGCCCTGTGATAACAGACAAAGGGCTAGAAGTCGCGCCAGCAACAACTACAGATATAAAACGGTCAGTGTGCGTGTGTGTGTATGTGTGTATGTGTGTGTGTGTGTTTTGTATTTTTCGTAAGGATCTGTATCTTTCACTTCTCAATTTATTGGTTAAATATTTTAACAATTGAAAGAATGACCTTATAGTAGGAATCTTGACGTTAATCATGGATCCTAAGTAAGCAGAGTTTCTTAATGAATATAAATTTTGGACTACTCTTGTCTGTAGCTGTCTACTTTATCTTTCTGTATCTGTTTAATAATTTTGTCATTTTATGTTTAAGACACTGTCGTTTCGTTAGCTTGAACGTTTTTTGGCATCATTCATGATATATTTTGATTTATATATGTATATATTTACTTATTTGTTTATTTGCTTGTTGTGTTGCGTGTAACATCGCTATTGCATGTCTTTACCCACTGTGTTGGTAACAAGTGTAAAAAGTGTTACGCTTCGCACTCCGTTTGACTTTGATGACATTCGTTGTCATCACTGGACAATTGTCAGTGTAGTCCTGCTTGGTGTTCCGGTTTTACCTCACGGACTCCCTTTTCTACAAAGGGCTAGGACGATTGCCTTCTTGCGAAAGACTTGTTTTGGCAGATGTAATCGCTACCTTGAGTGCATGCCCTTGCTAACCTCAGACCGTGACGGGGCGCAAACCCTCGACCTGACGCCTCAGAGTCGCGGACGCTACCGCTTGAGCCACGGCGACTAGTCAGTGTAGTCCTTCTCTGGTGCGTAAAAGTTATTTTCAGGTGGACGCATAGATACTCGTTCTATGACCTGAAACACAACTCCCCTGTCGTTCCATATTCACAAACTTATATATATATATATATATATATATATATATATATATATATATATATATATATATATATATATATATATATATATATATATATATATATATATATATATATATATATATATATATATATATATATATATATATATATATATATATATATATATATATATATATATATAAATGTATGTATATATATATATATATATATATATATATATATATATATATATATATATATATATATATATATATATATATATATATATATATATATATATATATATATATATATATATATATATATATATATATATATATATATATGTATATATATATATATATATATTTATATATATATATATATAAATATATATATATATATATATATATATATATATATATATATATATATATATGTATATATATATATATATATATATATATATATATATATATATATATATATATATATATATATATATATATATATATGTATATATATATATATATATATATATATATATATATATATATATATATATATATATATATATATATATATATATATATATATATATATGTATATATATATATATATATATATATATATATATATATATATATATATATATATATATATATATATATATATATATATATATATATATATATATATGTATATATATATATATATATATATATATATATATATATATATATATATATATATATATATATGCATATATATATATATATATATATATATATATATATATATATATATATATATATATATATATATATATATATATATATATATATATATATATATATATATATTTATATGTATATATATATATATATATATATATATATATATATATATATATATATATATATATATATATATATATATATATATATATATAAATGATAATAATAATAATAATAAATATAATAATAATAATAATAATAATAATAATAATAATAATAATAATAATAATAATAATAATAATAATAATAATAATAATAATAATAATAATGATAATAATATTAATAATAATAATAATAATAATAATAATAATAATAATAATAATAATAATAATAATAATAATAATAATAATAATAATAATAATAATAATAATAATAATAATAGTAATCATAATAATAATAATAACAATAATATATATATATATATATATATATATATATATATATATATATATATATATATATATATATATATGTATTAATGATAATAATAATAATAATAATAATAATAATAATAATAATAATAATAATAATAATAATAATAATAATAATAATAATAATAATAATAATAATAATAATAATAGTAGTAGTAGTAGTAGTAGTAATGGAAATTGAGATTCAGGAAGAGAATGACAATATAAAGCCTGGGATTTAAGATTGAGCCTGAAACTGAGATTATAAGGTCTGCAGTATAAGTTTGAGCCCAAGGCTGGGTATATAAGACCAATAGAAATAAAAAAAAAATTAAAGCCACTTCATTTGAGTATTACTAGGATTAGAAAGGTTAGTTAAACGATTGGCATGCCTAAAACTTCCTCGCATATATATATATATATATATATATATATATATATATATATATATATATATATATATATATATATATATATATATATATATATATATATATATATATATATATATATATATAAATATATATATATATATGGATAGATAGATAGATAGATAGATAGATAGATAAATAGATAGATAGATATGCATATATTATTTGTTTGTTGGGACGCACACTCACTCACACACATGTCTTACCACAAACACCTGATACGCACATCGTCTTCCTCTCCTGAACCCACAATGCTCTTCTCCAATCAAACTCTTAGTACCTTTCTTAATTTTCTCAATTAACACTTCTATATCGCATACCACATACACTCAACAAACTAATTCCTCTAAAACAACTACAGTCATACTTGTCTCCCAATGGAACTACACATTCAATCCTCCAATCAACTGGGACTCTCCCTTTCCTAAAACATACATTCAACAACCTAACCAACCATTCTACTAATGCCTCCGCACCTTTTTACAAGCATTCTACATAGTACCCATCTATCCTCAGTGCCGTACGAGCTTTCATTGCTCTCAATGTAAGATGTATCTCCTCTTTTGTTATTTTTCTATCGTTCTAATCACTTATCATCCGTATTCTCCTTTCATATCCCACAGCCACAAACTCTGCCTCTCTATCATCTTCCTCATTTACCACTTCAAACACACACACACACACACACACACACACACACACACACACACACACACACACAGTTGACTATAAAGAGACAGTAATCGAAAAAATGAAAGACGTTGTGATGGAAAGGGCAAACCCACTCATCAGACAGGCACTTGATAAGGAGAAGACAGTGGTAATCTCAGGCATAAGTGAATCCTAGGAGCCAACATGGCAGGGGAGACTTGAAGAAAATAAAGCTAGCGTTGTAGACCTGATAAGAAAGCTTGGAGTAGTATGTGGTCCTGAGGATATTGTAAACATACACCAACTAGGTAAATATTCGAGGGAAGGAAAGCCGAGACCAACAAAAGTAACCTTTGAGAGAGGGGAAACATGTAGGGAAATATTGTTGAGAAAAAAAAGTCTAAAAGACCTTCAAGAATGCAAAGAAGTGTTCATTAGACGATACAGAACACAGGAAGAGATGGGAAAGATAAAAAACTTGTCGCAAGAGGCAAGAAGGTTAAATGATGAAAGAAATGAAGAAGAGAAGAAAAATTTTCGTTACAGAATACTTCCAGACAAAGGGGAGATAAAGAAGATAATGACAGAAGATCAGGGGATGGGGCCTCATTAAGATTGTTATACACAAATGCTGATGGATTAGCTGGTAAGGCAGTAGAATTAAAAGATAGGATTCACAACAGTAAGGCAGATATAGTAGCAATTACAGAGACTAAGTTGAGTGAGGACATAAACAGTGTCACAGTTTTTCCTAAGGGCTTCAGAATACTAAGGGTTGAAAGATGTGAGAGGACTGGTGGAGGGATAGCACTGCTCATAAGTGAGAGGATTCAAGTTGAAGAAATAAACTTGGCTATAGAAAGTGAGTTCAGGGAATTTCTTGTTGCTCGCATAAATACTGGGTCAGAGAGCATTATAATAACTGTTGTATACAACCCACCAAGGAACCAAAATAGGCTTGAAATTTATGAGGAAAGTCATATAGGTACTATTGAAGTCATAAACTCAGTTGTTAACATGGCACGGGAGAAAAAATGTAGGATTTTGATTATGGGAGACTTTAATCATAAAGAGATAGATTGGATAAATCTTGACCCACACAGTGGTGAGGACTCATTTGGGGCAAGATTCCTAGATTGCGTACAAGGGAATTTCCTACACCAACATGTAATGGAACCAACAAGAGCCAGGGGTGGGGATGAGCCATCACTACTTGATCTAGTGTTCACAGATAATGTGTTGGATATTGAAAATATTGAGTATGAACCACCAATTGGAAAGAGTGACCACTGTGTGTTGTTGATGGAGTATATCATTGAAGATATTCTTCCTGAGAGTAGAGGCACTGAGGACATGAGGAGGAACTATCGGAAAGGAGATTACATCAAAATGAATGAGCTTTTTGCAGTTATTGACTGGAGAACCTTATTTTACAACAAATCTGTACAAGAAATGTATGACATCTTTTGTGAGAAATATGGGAAGATGGTAGATTGCTGCATACCTGTCACCAAAGTAGGTGTAATTCATGCCGGAGAGAAATGGTTCAATAATGGGTGTAAAAGAGCTAAGGAGTGGAGAGACAAATGCTGGAAAAGGTATAGGAGGAGAAAAAACATAAATGCCTGGCAAACCTACAAAAGAGCAAGAAATGACTACCTAAGTAAAAGGAGAGAGGCAGAGAGAGATTATGAGAGGGACATCACCAGGAAGGCTAAAGAAAATCCCAAGCTTTTCCACAGCTTTATCAGAGGAAAACTGAAGGTAAAAGAACAGGTTTTAAGGCTAAAGAGAGCGGATGGAAGCATCACTGAGACGGACGAAGAGATCTGCAGAGAATTGAACAAGGAGTTTCAGTCAGTATTTACAGTAGAAAATACCCCACCCCCTCAGATTGCAGTGATAGAAGCTCAAGGGCCGGTATTAGAGAACATCAACCTTACAGCCACAGAGGTATGCAAAGCGCTGATGGATTTAGATGTTCATAAAGCCACAGGTCCTGATGACATATCCCCTCATGTGCTTAAAAAATGTGCAAACACAATATCAGTGGCACTAAGTATCATATTTAAGGAGTCACTGGAGTCGGGGGAGATTCCAAGATGCTGGAAACAAGCAAATGTGATACCTATCTTCAAAAAGGGAAGGAGGGATACGGCTCTGAACTATAGACCAGTTTCCTTGACCAGCATAGTTTGCAAAGTTATGGAGAAACTACTAAGGAAACATATCTCTCTTCACTTGGAATCCTTCAACTTTTTGTCAGTGAGGCAACATGGCTTCAGAGAAGGTAGATCAACAGTAACAAACTTATTAGAATTTTATGATGAGGTAAGCCAAATCTTACAGGAAAGAGAGGGCTGGGCAGATTGCATATTCCTAGACTTCCAGAAAGCGTTTGACACTGTTCCACATGGGAGACTTATTAGGAAGCTGCAATCAATGGCTAGAATAGGTGGAAATGTTTTGGAATGGATAAAAACTTACTTAGAAGGAAGGGAACAGAGGGTTAGAGTAAGACACTCAGTGTCTGAATGGAGAAGAGTTAGTAATGGAGTTCCACAGGGTTCAGTTTTAGGGCCACTTTTGTTCCTTGTATATGTAAATGACCTACCAGAGTCTGTAAATTCATTCATGAATATGTTTGCAGATGATGCAAAGATTGTGAAGAAAGTAAAAAACGAGAACAATGGTAGAGAACTTCAGGAGGATCTAAATAATCTGCATGAGTGGTCAGAAAAGTGGCTAATGAAATTCAATACTTCAAAATGTAAGGTAATGAGAATGGGTACAAGTGCAAGAAGGCCCAAGCTTGACTACTCGGTGGTTGGAATACAACTTCAAGAGACAGAAAATGAGAGAGATCTAGGAGTAAACATACTGGCAGATTTGTCTCCAGAAATACATATAAATGGCGTAGTAAGGGCAGCATATGCATTCTTATCAAATGTAAGGGTAGCCTTCAGGCACATGGACAAGGAAATTTTCAGAAACATTTATGTAACCTATGTGAGGCCAAAACTCGAATATACAGCCCCCTTTTGGAATCCGCACTTGAAAAAGCACATAGCTAAGCTTGAAAAAGTTCAAAGACATGCCACGAAACTGGTGCCAGAAATACGCAATCTCGGTTATGATGAGAGACTGAGGGAATTAGACTTGCCATCACTCGAAGCTAGAAGAGTAAGGGGGGATATGGTGACAGTCTTTAAATTCCTTCATGGTTATGATAGAGTGGATAGGGATCGATATTTCGATATGGCTGGCTCTAGAACTAGAGGTCATAGTTTGAAGCTTCGTAAGAAAACTTCTTTGCAGGATGTAAGGAAATACTTTTTCAGTGTAAGAGTAGTTGATAATTGGAATTGGCTAAGCGAGGAGGTAGTTAATGCTATCTCAATCCATAGTTTTAAGGACAGGTACGATAAGTATCACTAAGTCTAAAATGGAACCGATCAGGAGACGGGAAGATACGAGCTTTGGGCTCTTTCCCGTAAACACAATTAGGTAATCACAATTAGGTAATCACACACACACACACACACACACACACACACACACACATATATATATATATATATATATATATATATATATATATATATATATATATATATATATATATATATATATATATATATATATATATATATGTGTGTGTGTGTGTGTGTGTGTGTGATTACCTAATTGTGATTACCTAATTGTGTTTACGGGAAAGAGCCCAAAGCTCGTATCTTCCCGTCTCCTGATCGCTTCCATTTTATACTTAGTGATACTTATCGTACCTGTCCTTAAAACTATGGATTGAGATGGCATTAACTACCTCCTCGCTTAGCCAATTCCAATTATCAACTACTCTTACACTGAAAAAGTATTTCCTTACATCCTGCGAAGAAGTTTTCTTACCAAGCTTCAAACTATGACCTCTAGTTCTAGAGCCAGCCATATCAAAATATCGATCCCTATCCACTCTATCATAACCATGAAGGAATTTAAAGACTGTCACCATATCCCCCCTCACTCTTCTAGCTTCGAGTGATGGTAAGTCTAATTCCCTCAGCCTCTCATCATAACTGAGATTGCGTATTTCTGGCACCAGTTTCGTGGCATGTCTTTGAACTTTTTCAAGCTTAGCTATGTGCTTTTTCAAGTGCGGATTCCAAAAGGGGGCTGCATATTCGAATTTTGGCCTCACATAGGTTACATAAATATTTCTGAACATTTCCTTGTATATGTGCCTGAAGGCTACCCTTGCATTTGATAAGAATGCATATGCTGCCCTTACTATGCCATTTATATGTATTTCTGGAGACAAATCTGCCAGTATGTTTACTCCTAGATCTCTCTCATTTTCTGTCTCTTGAAGTTGTACTCCAGCCATCGAGTAGTCAAGCTTGGGCCTTCTTGCACTTGTACCCATTCTCATTACCTTACATTTTGAAGTATTGAATTTCATTAGCCACTTTTCTGACCACTCATGCAGATTATTTAGATCCTCCTGAAGTTTTCTACCATTGTTCTCGTTTTTTACTTTCTTCACAATCTTTGCATCATCTGCAAACATATTCATGAATGAATTTACAGACTCTGGTAGGTCATTTACATATACAAGGAACAAAAGTGGCCCTAAAACTGAACCCTGTGGAACTCCACTACTAACTCTTCTCCATTCAGACACTGAGTGTCTTACTCTGACCCTCTGTTCCCTTCCTTCTAAGTAAGTTTTTATCCATTCCAAAACATTTCCACCTATTCTAGCCATTGATTGCAGCTTCCTAATAAGTCTCCCATGTGGAACAGTGTCAAACGCTTTCTGGAAGTCTAGGAATATGCAATCTGCCCAGCCCTCTCTTTCCTGTAAGATTTGGCTTACCTCATCATAAAATTCTAATAAGTTTGTAACTGTTGATCTACCTTCTCTGAAG
>JAXCGZ010011459.1:80000-85000 GCA_037179515.1 Halocaridina rubra
TAATAATAATAATAATAATAATAATAATAATAATAATAATAATAATAATAATAATAATGATAATAATAATAACAATAATAATAATTATAATAATAATAGTAATAATAATAATAATAATAATAATAATAATAATAATAATAATAATAATAATAATAATAATAATAATAATAATAATAATAATAATAATAATAATAATAATAATAATAATGAGATAAAGAAGGAAAATGCACACTCCTGATGTGTGTTGAGCCGAGGTTAATCCTAGACATCTTTATTCAATATTCTAAAAGTTGAAATTTCTTGTTGTTACACTGATTTGTATTTACTATTATTTTCATAGAATATTGCATCCGACACTACTTAACACAGTTAGGTTTAAAGTTTTACTGAAATTTGTATTTTGGCTGAAGATATATCTCTCTACGACCACTAAATTTGTTTGCTTCTGCTACTATTCTTCCAACTCCAGTGATTTTGTGCGTTTCTTTGAATATCTGTCCTCTTGCCATGAGTCCAGGCAATTTTCTCACCCACATGCTGAAATTCTACACATTGGAGACTTCAGTGTACACCACAGTGAGTGGCTTAATTCTTCTCACACTGATGTGGGAGGAAGTGAGGCTCTTGCTTTCTCTATTACTCACAATCTGGAGCAATTCCTCAAACTTTCTACTCGTGTTCCCGATCGACATGAACATGCAGCCAAAGCTCTTGACCTATTTCTTACTTCTAATCCTTGAAACTACTCATATTCTGAACTTTCCCCTCTTGGTGACTCTGATCACTATTTGATCTCAGTCTTCTCATTTTCGCTCTCACGCCATCCATTCCTCCTACTCTGTGCCGCTTTTGAGCATACCAAATGGGATAATTTGCGTAACTCCCTCTTGGACTTCACATTGGATGACTACTGCTATCGAACCTGCATTCCTGATCAGGTAGCCCAAAAAGTTACTGAGGCCATAACCTAGGGAATAAGGGCGTTCATCCCCTCCTCCATGTAAACTTTTTCTCCCCCTAATCCTTGGTCTCAATTATCACCTCTTGAAACATCTTGAATCAGTCTCGCTTATATCTGATCACCAGCACGGCATACGCAAGGAAAGATCCACTGGTGACCTCATGCCTTATCTCAATTGTACATAGTCATCTTTTCTGAAGAAGTGTGTGGAGGCTATTGTCATCGCCCTTGATATCTCTAAGGCTTTTGATAGAAATGCTTTACTGATCAAACTCCCTGCTTATGGTTTTACCCCTTTTCTCTGTTCTCATATTTCCAGTGTTCTTTCTGATTATTTTATATCTTTGTTTGTTGATAGTGCAACATCTAACTCATTCCCTGTTACCAGCAGTGTTCCACGGGGTTCTTATCTCTCTCCTACTCTGTTCCTTCTCTTCATCAACGATCTTCTCCAGTCCTCATTTTCCTCTCTTCTCAATGCCTTTCCTGACAATTCTATCCTTCATTTTTCCTCTGCCTTTACAACCATCATCTGCTACTTGTAATCAGTCTCTTATCACTCTTTCTTCAACTCCCATGCAATTTTTGGAAAGTATCTGAAACTGTTTCTGGTTTTCTTTTTATCTACTTCTCCTCCTGATAACCCTATTATCTTCAAAACTAATTATATTTATTTTCTTAATTCTAGTAAGATAATAGGAATCCAGTTAGCCTCTAACTTGTCTTCGAGGAGTCAAATAATCCAAATTTCTAAATCTGTATCTAAAAATATTTGTTTTTTTTTTTGTCTCATTTTCGTCATTACTTTTCCTGTTGTCAGTTACTTAAAATCTATAGTCTTATCCATCCCTACTTAGAATACTACTTGCATATCTGGGGTGCTTCTTCTTATACTTATCTCCTTGATAAGATTGAATCTAAGGCAGTCAGACTCATCAATGAGCCTTCTCTTACTTCTAATCTGAATTCTCTTTCTCTTCACTGTAAGGTATCATCTCTTTTTCTGTTCTCTCGTCACTACTTCCTTCACTACTCTGATGAGTTGGCGTGTTGCATTCCTCTCTTGCAGCTGAGACCGGGTATATATATATATATATATATATATATATATATATATATATATATATATATATATATATATATATATATATATATATATATATAGTTTATTGACAAAATATTACAAAAGTATTACAAAAATATATATATATTTTTTTTTTTGCACAAAATAGCATAAGTAATAGAAACAATATTTTGTCCATCAAAAAAAAAAAAAAAAAAATCTTAGCCTAAAGAACAATACAAATATTCTCACAAACTTACCAACAAAAGTAAATAATCATATTTATCTTAATGCCTAATTCTGAAATACAGTTAGAAGAACAGAATACATCCAAATATTACAAATTAACCTATACATATATATATATATATATATATATATATATATATATATATATATATATATATATATATATATATATATATATATATATATATATATATATATATATATATATATATATATATATATATATATATATATATATATATATATAGTTTATTGACAAAATATTACAAAAGTATTACAAAAATATATTAATTTTTTTCTTTTTGCACAAAATAGCATATGTAATAGAAACAATATTTTGTCCATCAAAAAAAAATCTTAGCCTAAAGAACAATACAAATATTCTCACAAACTTACCAACAAAAGTAAATAATCATATTTAACTTAATGCCTAATTCTGAAATACAGTTAGAAGAATAGAATACATCCAAATATTACAAATTAACCTATACATACAAAAAATCAATGCTTTCCTCATTACAAGGTTGAATCTCTTCCTTATCTGTACAACTTTAGTACTTCATAAATATACTGACACAACTCGGTAATATGAAGCTCTTCATTCAAAAGTGATTGGACACTCAGATAGTTTAGCATATTATATTTTTGTCTCACTGGTTGGGAGAAAGGACACTCAAATAGCACATGTTCTTCACTCTGAACTGCCATTTGATCACAAGCACATACTCTCGTTTCTCTTGGTGTTCTGCTCCACCTTCCAGTCTCTACACGCAACTCATGAGACATTACTCTTAACCTTGTGAATGCCATTCGCAAACAATCTGGTACAAACTCTTTGCTACTATACACTTTATGTACTGTCAACTGACTATTTAAAATTTGTCTATATGTAAGATATTTTGTGGCACCTTCGGGTTTATTCAGTATTACAGATTTTATTCCACTTAGAGCAGAAGCTTCCACATTATTTGCAATATATGAATTTAAGAATTGATAACCAGGTGTATTTTCCCGTCTGCAGATGTCAAATACCACATAGAAAGGTTCTTCGTTGTTAACCTGTTGCATTTTTTTGGTTAAAAATCCCCTTCTTCTTTCATGAACTTCATGTACTAAAGTTTCCAAACCACTTTCTATTAAACATAAGGATATTGGAGTGTTGTTTCTCACTCCCAATAAACACTTTACTGCCCTGTTATAAAGTTTTTCCATGCAAGCTAAATTACTTGTGAACCAACTCTCAGAGCCATACAAAAGTGAAGAACTCAAAGCAGCTTGAAAAACTTTAAGCTTATATGCATAGGGCATACTCATGTTATTTATGCAGAATATACTAAACTTATTGACTGTTGCCGTACCATCGATTTCATGCTGTTTAAGTACTGAGTGCATATTTGCATCATCAGTAAACCATGCACCTAAATACAGATACTTTTTACAATAATCTATTTTTATGTTGTTTATCACTATTGATGCTTTATCTCTGTCTTTTCCATTAACAACAAAATACTTTGTCTTCTTTTCATTAATCACCATACCATAACCATTACAATAATCTAATAGAGCCTCAAGTTTTGATATGCACTTTTCACGAGATGTACTTACAATCACCGTGTCATCCATCATTAAAAGAGTATGTAAATTTCCCAAAAAACCATCAATTCTCACTTTTTCTTTAATCATTCTCACCATTTTATCCATATAAATGACAAACAAAATGAAGCTCGTAGGAGCTCCTTGGCGTATACCTATAGATGTTGTTATTATAGCAGATTTTAACACACCTTTTGTACATGAATAAATATTTTGGATAGCTGACAACATAACCCTTCCACATCCCACCGACTTGAGACACTCGATTAAATCATATTTTGGTACCCTGTTGTACGCCTTACTAAAATCCACAAAAACTATGTACAATTTTTGCTTCTTGCAAGCAGCATAATCCATCAGTAACCTTAAAGCCAAAATCTGCTCTATACACCCTCTACCCTTCTGAGCTCCGGCCTGACACTTATCTATATTAAACCATAAACTTAACCGTCTCATCAAAAGCATATCATAGATTTTTGCCAAGGTGTTCATTATACTTATGCCCCGATAGTTTCCGCAATCTCTTCTATCCCCAGATTTAAATAGAGTGATCAGTTTATTGTGGCACCAAGCAAATGGATAAAGGACATTTAAGAAAAGGAAATTAAAAATTGTAAGGAAAAAGGATAACCATGTCTGTGGTAGCATCGTAAATAAACCAGGACACATTCCAATATAACTCTTATCTTTTTTATACTTTGCACTGCCATGTCTAACTCTTGAGCAGTAAAGGGATCATCCAATATGGGAATATTAGGTGAGTCTGACACATCAGTGATTTGATTAGGATTAACTGTCGGAGGATTAAACAAATTTTCGAAATACAATTTGAAATTGACATCTTCAGGTTGCACATCTTCGACCTTGTGATGGATGTCATAGCACCAGATGTCAGAAAAGAGATCCCTTTGAGAGCAATCTTCGCTGATAGCATCTTGGTGATGGACCTTACCAGAGAAGGAGGCGAGCTGAAGCTGATTCAAAACCATCAGTAATAGGCTGTTATGATACTGCGACCTCCTATTAACGCGTGAAAAGCTGGAAATATGGAGATATGAAAGTATATATGTATTATTTCATTCATTTATATTTCAAAGGCCCGATAAGCAAAAAAATTTATGAGTCGTGTAGTTA
>JAXCGZ010011459.1:100000-102500 GCA_037179515.1 Halocaridina rubra
TTTGCGTAAGTCTATATTTTTTTAGTTTTATTAATAGCTTTTCTCATATTTTCATGGGTTGCTGTTTCTCACTAACCTCTTGGAAACTACCGTTGGTGTTAGTTCAGAGTATTGCGGCCGAGTATCATTCCTGAAGGCAACGCTTTCCATTGATCCAGGCTTAAGATCAGCACCCAGTTAAGCTGTTTCGCTCCTCCCAGTTGCTTGATAATTTTTATAGTTTAATGTAAACCTTTTATTTACATGAGGACCGTGTCTCAGGGATAAAAATAGGTTACAGCTTGAGTATTATGTCTGGCTAACCCTCCTAACGTCCTGCGGTGGGTACGATCGTTGGTTTGTTATCTCCCGAGTCGAGTCCCGTAGCCACTCCGCTACCGCGGTCCTTTAAAATGCTCCATTTTATGTGTCACTATTAGTCACCATGAAAGAAGGTGCATAGGAGCTGGTGATGAAGACTAGATGCCCTCTCTAACGTCCCTCGACGGACTCTATCCTTCGTGAGTCGTTTCCCTATTCGTGCACTTTACCCCCTTAGCTATTGCCGTCTATTGCCATTTTCTGAGTGTACTCATTAGAAATTACTATTACATTAGTTTTGACTGAAAATTAGAGCAGGTTGTTTCAATTTTCCCCTTTTTTCTTCTTTTTGCCTGTCATTAAGTTTTTATTGCTATTCTTCGACTGCCTTTCCATTTCTTTATTATTCCCACTGTATTTGGGTATAATATTGTTTTGTATTGAGATACTGAGTAGTATGTGTTCAAAAGAAAACTGTTATCTTTCGTACTTATTAAATATATTGTCCCTGTTATTCTAGCATATTGTTAAGTAATTGGTATATATATATATATATATATATATATATATATATATATATATATATATATATATATATATATATATATATATATATATATATATATTACTTCTTTCTTTTAATTTATAGATTTTGTTTGCTACATTTAAGTGAAGATTTAAATTTAGTCTTCATATTGCTTGCCTTTGTATGTCATTTTTAAATTGTTATTCACATAATGGTTAAGATCCCAGATTTCTTCATTTTGAAGGAAGGTACATTTTTGTTTACTGCAGTGGAACATACTTCATAATTATAATTATATTTCATAATTATATTTCGTGCCTACTTTAATCTGTCAGGGTATTTTTTGACTACTTATAATTCTTACTAATGAATACATTCGTCCTTCACTTTTATAACTTAAAAAAAATGGTTAGCAATACTTGAAATGTAATAAACTGGCTCACCAAATTTAGTAATGAATGAACCAGGAAATCTTGTACTAGCCAAGGTCTGTGAAGTCATACATCAGTCATAAACTTCCTGAAATTAATCACTTTCATGGCTGAAAAAGCTAAAAAGTCACTCGTGTGTTGGACTGAAGTGGAATATCTTACCCGAGTGTTTGAGTGGAGAAAAGCATTCAAAGTGCATTTTGATTTTCCTTGGAGAGGATAATTTAAGGACGTTTTATCGGTGCGTTTTTTTTTTTTTTTTTTTTACAGGGAGGGGGTAGAGGCAGAAGGGATTATTAAGTTTATGTTCTTGTCCTGAAGTTCACACTTCAGTTGACGTTGATTAATGAAGGTCTTTTGATACTGATTTCGGGTCAAGAAGGTTTGAAGTATATCTGTGAGAGGCTTATCTGCTCTTTAAACATTGTAGAAAATTTTCATTTTCATCACATTTGAAATTTTTGTAGGTTAAGGAATTTGTATATTTGTAGCAATGTAAGCAAAATGAATAATACTGATGGCCTTTATTGAAGATGATTGAAGCCTTAAATAAAATAATATTTTTTGTCATGCACAGACTGTCCCTTTCCAGGTGGGTTTTTAGAAACAGAAACACACACATGCACACACAGACACATACATTCGCCCACATATGGGCATAACATTAGAGAACGACTGCATAATTTACTCAAATCATGAGACACCATGCATCTAATATATATCTTGATGAGAGTGTATATACAGGGTTTCTCCCATAGGGGTAATCGATTTCTTCGCTAGAATTATAGCTGACAAAAGTCTCATGCATACTTGACGTGAAACTTTCATCGTTAGGCAGTTGGATAATCACTACTGAAAAAAGGATTTTCTTACGAAATGATAGTTCGGAAAGCTTTCCCATAAGAACCAGAAATCCTTTTCCACGAGATTCCTCAACAACCAGTGTTTACAACTTATTTTTCATTTGGGTTTGTCCAAGGACTCTGGTGATGCATGATAGCGAATGAGGTATCTCGATTACTTAGCATAGGGACAATGATCTGTCCATATGTTAAGTATCAAAAGATACTTATTTTGATATATATATATATATATATATATATATATATATATATATATATATATATATATATATATATATATACTCAAAAGAGGGTATATGAAATCATATCACTGTTTTTTCATGATGATGTAATTGCAATATTTTCAATTGTGTTTCCAAATGAAGTGATGACACGCCTAA
>JAXCGZ010011459.1:115000-127500 GCA_037179515.1 Halocaridina rubra
ACGGTAGTCAATGTGGTATGTGCCTATGCCCCACGAACTGGTTGTACAGTGGAGGAGAAGGATGTATTTTGAGAGGAGATGGACCAGGAGCTCATTTTGGGGATATAATAATGCTAACAAAAGACTACAACATAGATATCCTCTGTGTAAGTGAAACTTGGCTTCCTCCTTCAACTGAAAATAAATATGTGAATATCCCTGAGTTTAAAATATTTCGCAATGACCATGGCCGAGGGGGTGGGGTCTGTATTTGTGTTAGAAATTATCTTAGTGCATCAGAAATAACCACAGGTCTAGGAAAAACTGAAGAGCTCGAAGATTTATGGATCACTGTGCAGTATCAGAAACTTCCATCACCCTGAAGCACCTACCAGTTCATTCAGTCATCTGCTAGAAACATTCAGAAATATCTGTGTGCGCCATAAACCCATATACATACTTGGTGACTTTAATGATGACTTGCTCTCAGCAGATAACAAAATGAAAAGGGTGATTGATACTGTGAAGTTAACACAAATAGTGACAAAACCGACCCGCATAGCCCCTAATTCTAGGACTCTATGTCTAATAGATCTGATAATAACAAATGAAGTGGAAAGTATACCCTATTGGGACGTAGTTTCCTGCCCAATTGCAGACCACGAGCTGAACATTGCTATGCTAAACATAAACTACCCCAAATGGAAGCCTCTCTTCAAGACATTCCGGTGTCTAAAAAATTACTCCCCTGATATCTTTTGTGAAACATTAATCAACCACACAAATGTACTTAATAGAATTAAATACACAAATAACGTCGATTTGCAGGTTAAGATTCTAACAAAAGTCTTCCTTGAATGCTTAGATAATTGTGCACCCATTGTAAGAAGAAAAAAAAACACCCTCAGCCCCTTGGCTAACTAATGACATCAAAGAAGCAATGCAAATCAGAAATCAAATACAAAAAGAGCTAAAAATTAATATATATGATATGACTCTCCGAGAACGTTATAAAACAGAAAAGAAACGTGTCAGATCTCTCATCAATGTAAGTAAAAAAGACTTTACAAAAAACAATTTAATGACTAGACATGATACAGCAGCAACATGGAAAGTGATAAGAAGCATGATACCAAATGAAAAGACTACCTCAGAAAGTTTATGAAAATATTATGGAGTTGAAAGACGAAGCGGATAACTTTAATAACTATTTTGCTAACGTTGGCAAAAATACACATGAGAAAGCACAAGAAAACATCAACTCAGTGAATATGAGTAATTGCTTAAATGACAATTCTTCCAATGTAAACACAAGAGAGTACTTCAAGATAAATCCTATCGATTGTGCTACCCTGATTCTTACCATAAAGAGCCCAAGAAACTCTGTCTCTTATGGTCCAGATGGTATACCATTTCAGTTCATCAAAGATGCTCTACCCATGATTGTATCTTATATTCTAACTATTATGAACAATTCCATTGTTACTAAAAAGTTTCCTGACTCTTGCAAAATATCACATGTCATACCTCTGCATAAAAAGGGGGACAGAGAAGATGTGACAAACTATCGTCCCATTTTCCTGCTACCCATTTTCTCTAATATATTAGAAAAAAATTGTTGCATGCCAACTTATGTCATATTTAGAGTCAAATAGACTATTATCTATTAACCAACATGGTTTCAGACCGAAACTATCGACGGAAACTGCACTGCTCAAAGTTTCGAATAGTATCTATAATAATATAGAAATAAAACAAATTTCTCTACTTGTATTATTAGACTTATCAAAAGCCTTCGACAGTGTAAACCATGAAAGTCTTTTAAGTAAATGTACAAACCTAAATATTGATCCGAGCTGGTTTAGCGAGTATCTATCTAATCGCAAACAGTCTATGCGTCTTAATAACATTATCTCTGTGCCAAAAAATGTATCATTTGGTGTTCCACAGGGATCAGTACTTGATCCTATCCTCTTCTCCATTTACGTAAATGATCTATCTTCTTTCATTTCTGACTGTCTAATCATACAATATGCAGATGACACTCAACTACTCCTTAGTAGTGATATTAATAATCTCCCAGAGCTAACTTTAAGAGCAGAAAGCACTCTGTCAAAAATTAAAACCGATTTTCAAGAAATTGGGCTGTTAATTAACGAAAGTAAAACACTATGCATGTTTATTGGTTCAAGGTTCCATATAGCACAAATTCCAGAAAACACAACAATTAATTTTTGCGACAATATTATCACACCTAGCAAAACAGTCAAAAACCTAGGAATTCACTATGATAACTAAATGTTGTGTGATTCCCACATAGATAAAGTATGCAAAAGGGTTACAGGAACATTAATGTACTTATCACGTATAAAAGACAATTTTGAGACTACCACTCGAATAACTATTATTGAATCTCTAGCCCTAAGTCACATTAATTACTGCACAGCTGTTTGGGGAGTTACTACTAAGACTCAGATAATCAGAATACAGAAGCTTATTAATTCTGCAGCTCAAGTTGCCCTGGGAGGAATAAGAAAATATGACCACATCACACCAGCTCTCAATAAACATGGGTGGTTGCGGGCAGAAAACAAGGTCCCTTATGCTATTTATGTTTTTGTATTCAAAATTTTGGACCATCATTATCCTAGCTGGCTATTTGATTTAAAACAGTCAGGGATATAAGGGGAACCAACACATAACAGAGCAGTGAGCTCTTTATTCACAGAACAAACACAGAAGCAGGTTCAAAGATGATCACTATCAAAGGGCCAACACTCTGGAACTATATTCCAGAGCATCTTAAAAATGCATCCTCCTTCACAGCTTTCAAAGGCAAACTATATAGTTTTCTTTTGGACAAATAGTTGCTGCTCGTTAAGAACTAATTATCCTCATTGTAAGGAAAACAAATATGGAAATGATGTCGATGATAACGATACTGTATCTAGTGTTATTATTACTGCTTTATTATTAACATTATTGTTAGCATTTTTAGTACAGCATTATTATTTTCTAAGAAAGCTACATTTAATTTATCTATATGTATTACCCTCTTATTTATTAGTTTAATTACATGTCTACTTATAAGTTACTTTTACATTTAGAATAACCACTGTACAAAATGGAAATAAATGTTTGTTTGTTTGTTTGTTTGTGCAAGGGAGAGGGTAATTTTGGGAGGAGATCTGAATGGCCACTTGGGAATTGTGTGAGGGCTGGGATAGGTAGAATTCATAGGGGCTGGAGGTTGGGCAAGAGAAATGAGAGGGGAGAGAGAGTGATTGATTTTGCAGTGGCATTTGATCTTGCATTAGTCAACACATTCTTTGAGAAAAAGGAAAACAGCTTGATTACATAGAGTAGTGATGGGAGGGAGAGCCAGATAGATTTGTTGTTGTTGTAGGAGAGACCATCTGAAGGAGATAAGCAACTGTAAAGTAATAAATGGGGAGAGTGTAGCAGTGCAACATAGGATAGTAGTAATTGATTGCAGGCTCAGGAAATGTAGGAAAAGTAAGAAGCCGAGGATGGACCCAAAGATAAAGTGGTGGAGAGTGAAAGATGTGGAGCTGAGAGCTATGTTTAGGGGAAGAATGTTGGAAGCGATAAGGTTGCATGAGGATATACAAGAATGGTGGACAGAGAATAGTAAGGTGATTTTGAGGGTTGGCGAAGAGGTACTCGGAAAGTCATCAGGAAGGAAACCCCCAAATAATAAAGAGTCATGGTGGTGGAATGAGGAAGTGCAAGAATGGGTGAAGAACAAGAAAGAAGCTAAGAAAAAGGCAGATTTATCAGGCCTGGAGCAGGATAAAGAAGAGTACAAGCAGACAAAGAAGGAGGCAAGGAGAGCAGTAGCAAAAGCAAAGGCAGAGACTTTGAATAAAGTCTATGATGAGATGGAAACACCAGAAGGAGAGAAGAAAATATTGCATATTGCCAAGGCCCGAGATGCTGCAACCAAGGACTTGACCCAAGTAAGACAAATAAAGGATAACCATGGAGTAATTCAAGCAGAAGAGGGTGAAATAAAAAGCAGATGGGAAACTTATTTTGAAGGACTACTGAATGAAGAGAACCCAAGAGCAGTATTTGAAGATGGACTTTCAAATGAAGCAGTTACAACAGCAGTGACTAGAAGAGAGGTAGAGTGGGCAGTAAGGAAAATGAAAAATGGAAAGGCAGCAGGACCTGATAAGATGCCAGTGGAGGTATGGAAGAGTCTTGGAGAGGAAGGCATAGATATCTTGTGGGACTTAATGCAAAAGATCTTTAGTCAGGAAAAGATGCCAGAGGAGTGGAGAGGAAGCCTAATCATCCCAATCTATAAAGGGAAGGGAGACATTCAGGAGTGTGGAAACTATAGAGGTATAAAGTTGTTAAGTCATACTATGAAGATATGGGAGAAGATCATAAGACAATTGGGGATGAGCACTTTGGCTTCATGCCTGGAAGAGGGACAGTGGATGCCATATTTGCCTTGAGACAAATGATGGAAAAGCATTGGGAGAAACAGAAAGGACTGCAAATGGTCTTCATTGACCTGGAAAAGGCAAATGATCGAATACCACATCAAGAGGTGTGGAGGTGTATTAGAGAAAGGGGAGTCCCCGAGAAATATGTTAGAATCATAAAAGATATGTATGAGAAGGCCGAGGCAAATGTTAAGAGCAGTGTGGGCTTGACGAAAAATCTCTCAGTAAATGTTGGTCTGCATCAAGGGTCTGCTTTGAGCCCATATCTATTTGATCTGGTCATGGGTGTAGTAACCCAGGGTATTAGAAATCAGTCACCATGGTGCATGCTTTTTGCAGATGACATCATACTGTGTAGCAACAGACAAGAGTTAGTGGAGGAAAATCTTGAGGAGTGGAGAAGAGTGATGGAGGATAGAGGACTGAGAATCAGCAGAAAGAAGACAGTGTACTTGAGGTTGAGAGATGATGAGGATGGGGAGATCAATTTGCAGGGTGGGGGGTTGAAAAGTGTTGAAAAGTTCAAGTATTTGGGATCAACAGTAGCAGAGGATGGTGACCTAGAGTCAAAAATAACTCACAGAATACAAGCGGGATGGAAGAACTGGGGCAGGAAAATATGGAGAACACTGGCCAAAAACATCGACCCCACATAAAAGTAGGAAAAGATGTAGACGAAGAAGATATATATATATATATATATATATATATATATATATATATATATATATATATATATATATATATATATATATATATATATATATATATATATATATATATATATATATATATATATATAGCCAAATAAGCAAATAGCCATATGTGAAAACATTATCAATTTTACCCCGACCGGGTCTTGATCCTGGGACCTATAATTACTAAGCCATATGTTTTCACATATGGCAATGTGCTTATTTGGTTATTGTTGGCCCCGAATGAGACTGGGAGTTGAATTAAATGCGAAAACGAAACCACGTGTGAGATTAGGGGAAACTGTAATATGAACATAGTGGCATTCAGATAGAACACGTTCCTTCCTATTATAGCAGATATAAGCTGAAAGGTCTGTTTCCCTTTTAGACCTTTTGTGGTGTAGTTGGTGGCGCCTTGGCTTAGTAATTATAAGTCTCGGGTTCGAATCCCGGTCGGGGTCAAAATGATTCACGTTTTCACATATGGTAATGTGTTTGTTTGGTTATTGTTGGCCCCGAATGAGATTGGGAGTTGAATTAAATGCTAAACCGAAACCCCGAGAGTTTTGGGGGGATACTGTAATATGAACTTAGTGGCATTCAGATAGAATGCGTTCATTCCTAGTATAGCGAATATAAGCTGGAAGGTCTGTTTCCCTTTTAGACCTTCTGTGGTGTAGTTGGTAGCGCCTTGGCTTAGCAATTATAAGTCCCAGGTTCAAGTCCCGGTCAGGTAAAAATGATTCATATATATATATATATATATATATATATATATATATATATATATATATATATATATATATATATATATATATATATATATATATATATATATATATATATATATATATATATATATATATGTATATATATATATATATATATATATATATATATATATATATATATATATATATATATATATATATATATATATATATATATATATATATATATATATATATACATATATATATATATATATATATATATATATATATATATATATATATATATATATATATATATATATATATATATATATATATATATATATATATATATATTTGAGATTTGGTGTGAATGCATATATTTATATATATAAATATATATATATATATATATATATATATATATATATATATATATATATATATATATATCTCTATATATATATATATATATATATATATATATATATATATATATATATATATATATATATATATATATATATATATATATATATATATATATATATATATATATATACCTATCTCTTTATCTATCTCTCTCTCTTTCTCTCTCTCTCTCTCTCTCTCTCTCTCTCTCTCTCTCTATATATATATATATATATATATATATATATATATATATATATATATATATATATATATATATATATATATATATATATATATATATATATATATATAATGAGTGTGACACTGGGGCAGGCAGAAACTACCCTCATCAACAAAGGCCCGGGCACGAGAAAATACCTAGACGAAGGAAAAGAAAAAGTTTAAGGGCAAGGCAGAGATGAGGTAATGTCGCACAGAGGAAAACGACAGAAAGAAAGAACAGTCAAAGTACAAAGGACCCAGAGATATGGAGGACTAGGCTCTGAGAATACGATAGATCTGCTTTTTGAAGGATGGAAGGCCATAAGAATTAGGAAAGACAGAAAGAGGAAGAGATTTCCTGAGTCTGAGGTAGATGGGAAGAAGCAGTCGCTGCACAGACCAATCCGCGAGCTACAAATCTCCACACAGTACCTGTGAGATGAGGCTGCTTGGCGAGTGTTACACGGCCTCGGCAGTGGGGGAGGGATGCAACTCGCCAACTCATCATAGCAGTGATGGAAGAAGTAGCGATAGAAAAAAGAAAGGGAAGATACCTTATGGCGAAGAGAGAGAGAATCCAGATTAGAAGTAAGAGAAGGATCATTAATGAGTCTGACTGCCTTAGATTCAACCCTATCAAGGAGATAAGTATAAGAAGAAGCACCCCAGATGTGTGAGCAGTATTCTAAGCAGGGACGGATAAGACCTGTATAAATTTTTAGTGACTACAAAGAAGAAAAGAAATGACGAAAACGAAACAAAAGCCCCAATTTTTTGGATAAAGATTTAGAAATTTGGTTTATGTGATTCCTCCAAGACAAGTTAGAGTCTGTATGGACTCCTAATATGTTGATAGAGTTAAGAGGGTAGATTTCGTTACTTTCGAAGACAATAAGGTTATCAGGAGGAGAAGAAGATAAAGAGATAGCCAGAAACTGTGTCTTGAAGGCATTGAAGTTAACTAAATTTTGAGTGCCCCACTCAGATACTCTCTGCAAATCGGAGTTAAGAGTACTAGAAAGAGTGATACGAGACTGATCACGAGTAACATATGAAGGTTGTGAAGCAAAGCCAGAGGAATTTGAAGGGTAGAATCATCAGCAAAGGTATGAAGAAGAGAAAAAGATGGGGATTGTAGAGGAACATTGATGAAGAGAAGGAAGAGAGTAGGTGATAGAACAGAGCCCTGTGGAACACCACTGGTAACAGAGAAAGGGCTAGATGTCGCACCATCAAGCACTACAGATATAAAACGGTCAGTAAGAAAACTGGAAATCAGAGAACAAAAGGAAGGGGTAAAGCCATAGGCAGGGAGTTTGGCCAACAGAACCTTGTGCCAGACTCTGTCAAATGCCTTAGAGATATCAAGGGCGACGACAAAGGATTCCCCATAGTTCCTCAGAGAAGATGACCATACATGAGTAACATAAGACAGCCAGAGAGTTACCGCTGTACTAGTCAGCAGGCGAAAAAGATGGCAAAGCACGGGAGCCAGTTCATCTGCAAACTCCTTAAGGAACTTGCAGGGATACCATCGGGACCAGATGCCTTGTTCGTCTTTAGCGAGCGAAGAACAATATGAACTTTGTGTGGAAATAGGATAAGGGATTGTCAGTGGGAGAGGAGTTAAGGTCATCAACTTTCCTTCTTATAAAGGAAGCCTTAGACCTTCGAATCTGAGCAGTACAGCAATTCCTAGCTACAATTAAAGCAGAACTAATTAAATTGGAAGGAGATGCCTGGTAAAATCAGTGTGCCCGATTCCTAGCCTGGATAGCCATGGAGCAGGCACAGTCAAACAAAAGTCTAGGGGGAGAGAAAGATTTTGTAGAAGAGGGGATATACACCTCCATTCCCGCGGTCATGATTTCGGCAACCTTTAGAGCTACCTGATCAGAGTTCGGGACCGAAAGAAGTAGTCATCCCATGGGAAGTCAAAGAGGAAGTTACTCAAATTTTCATGTTGGGTACATTCAAAGAGCCAAAGGCGGCGCTGAGTAGGAGGGATTTGTGGAGGGGGAGCAAAAATGGAAGAGACTGAGATCATAGAGTGGTTAGATTTACTAAGAGGGGAAAGCACAGAATAAGAGTAGTTTGAAGGGTTAGAAGTACAAAAAAGGTCAAGAGTGTTTGCAGCATGTTCGTGACGATCAGGAACGAGAGTTGGATGTTTGATAATTTGCTTCAGATCATGAGTAATTGAGAAAGCAAGGGCCTCGCTTCCTCCCACATCAGAGTGAGAAGAATGAAGCCACTCACTGTGTTGTACATTGAAGTCTCCAATGTAGAGAACTTCGGCATGTGGGTAAGAAGAGAGCAAGGACTCATGGCACAAAGACAGATATTCAAAGAAAGACACAAACTCGGTGGAGTTTGGAGAACAGTAGCAGAAGCAAAGAAATATAGTGGTAGTGGAGAGATAGACTTTTAGCCAGAGAACATCAAAGTCAGGAGATTCAAGGTCCATGAGCTTCGCAGTAGGAGTGTTAGTGTTGCAGTAGGCACAGACTCCACCTTTGGAATGAAAACGAGTATACAGATTATAGTGAGAGATTTGAAATGGGTCAGTGGAAGCAGGTATAGACCGCTGGGTTTCAGATAAGAGGAGGAGGTTAAGGAGGAAAGTACCCAAGTGCTGTTCCACGGACGAAAGATCAGAGTTCATCCCACGAATGTTAGAATAGTGAAGAGTGAAAGAAGCAGATCTATTGGGAGGTACAAGGTTAAGGGCAGAACCATTAATACCACCAGGCGTGTCTGCCCTCAAGCCAATAGTGGAGTCAACACGACCCCGGGAGATTCTTCGCACCCCTCTATGCCGGGTACTGGGGGCTATTAGCTGCGGACCTTCCATAAATAATAACAAATGTGAGGAAAAAGAGAGAAAAAGACACAGATGTGGGGAATGTTGTGACTTGTCAAATGTAATGGAATAGCAAGAGATGTGAATGAATACGCCAGAATATTTGGTGTAGATGTAAGCATGAGGAAAGAACCGTCCTGAAGGAAGACTCAACCTGGAATTGTCTGGACCAGTCCTAGTTGCTTCCTAATGCGTTCAGTCGTATATATACAGTATATATATATATATATATATATATATATATATATATATATATATATATATATATATATATATATATATATATATATATATATATATATATATATATATATATATAGTATATATATATATATTTATATATATATATATATATATATATATATATATATATATATATATATATATATATATATATATATATATATATATATATATATATATGTGTGTGTGTGTGTATATATATATATTTATATATATATATATATATATATATATATATATATATATATATATATATATATATATATATATATATATATGTATGGATATATGTATGTGTGTGTGCATACGTATGTGTGATTACCTAATTGTGTTTACGGGAAAGAGCCCAAAGCTCGTATCTTCCCGTTCCTGATCGGTTCCATTTTAGACTTAGTGATACTTATCGTACCTGTCCTTAAAACTATGGATTGAGATAGCATTAACTACCTCCTCGCTTAGCCAATTCCAATTATCAACTACTCTTACACTGAAAAAGTATTTCCTTACATCCTGCAAAGAAGTTTTCTTACGAAGCTTCAAACTATGACCTCTAGTTCTAGAGCCAGCCATATCAAAATATCGATCCCTATCCACTCTATCATAACCATGAAGGAATTTAAAGACTGTCACCATATCCCCCCTCACTCTTCTAGCTTCGAGTGATGGTAAGTCTAATTCCCTCAGCCTCTCATCATAACTGAGATTGCGTATTTCTGGCACCAGTTTCGTGGCATGTCTCTGAACTTTTTCAAGCTTAGCTATGTGCTTTTTCAAGTGCGGATTCCAAAAGGTGTGTGTGTGTGTGTGTGTGTGTGTGTGTGTGTGTGTGTGTGTGTGTGTATGTGTGTGTGTGTGTGTGTGTGTGGGCGTTTGCAATAATGCAGTTCTGTTTAAACCTAGAACCTCAAACTTAAATTATTGTTAACAGTTGAACTACATCTTATAGAAGAGTAAATGTTTCCTGACAAAGTAAAGGATATAGGGGATGATAAACTAAATTATGTTGGGCATATAAGTCCAAGATGTTAATAAAAAAAAAAAAAGTTTTTCTGGGGCTTGAGGATCTACTTGACCGATTTTGGGATTTAATGACCATCTATAATTCCCCTCCCGACAAGTAAAGGTGTTGCTATAGACTACTAACACAGCGGGGCCAGAAGTTCCAGAAGGAAATAGCATGCAACCAAAATAGGAAGGGGCAAACGACAAGACTGTTATTACGGCTCCATAAAGGAAATAGCGAGCCTGCTTGCTCTTGCATGTACATCGTAACTTACAAGGACTCGAATAGAGGACCCCTTATATGTGATCGATTTGTATAACAGGAGCAAAGATGTGGATGGAGTTTCGGTTACATAATGGGACGCATGAGTGTCGACATGTAGCAATTGAATGATTGATACTAAGCTGGTCAAATATTATCTTCCACAACAACGGGAGATTTCCTGAATAGAAGCCTTACCAAATAACAATAATTAGGAGATCTAAGATATATGCAAGTATATTAAGGATGGGAAAGGTATCCACGAGTATTGCATACTCTCTCTCTCTCTCTCTCTCTCTCTCTCTCTCTCTCTCTCTATATATATATATATATATATATATATATATATATATATATATATATATATATATATATATATATATATATATATATATATATATATATATGTCTCTCTCTCTCTCTCTCTCTCTCTCTCTCTCTCTCTCTCTCTCTCTCTCTCTCTCTCTCTCTCTCTCTCTCTCTCTCTCTCTCTTTACACATAACTCCATACTTGTATATCTTTATTCGTGCCAGTATATTACGCAAGCCAAATTGGTAAAATAAATAATGGAGCTTGTAGAGATTAGATCTTGCGCAAAGACTTCGTTATCGCAATTGCTGATGACCTAAAACAAAATTTTGCCAGATTGAAGACTAAAGTCTTAGTGAAAGGTGTGCGTGTGTTCGTACTCGTGAATTTGCGAGCTTGGATGTGGAGGAGAATTTCATGTGTTTTATATTTGTCTAATTAAATGTTTCTCTACTTGTTAATTCCTTTTGAATCAAAGATAACTAATTATCTGCTAGGAGTAGCATTGCAAGATCTACACCAAATAGCGCTGTGTATTAATTAGTGCGAAGGCTACACCAAATACTGCTGTGTATTAATTAGTGCGAAGGCTTTAAATAGTTCAAATTTTATAAATGAAAGAAAATATCGGAAATACAGATAATCCTTCATTAGGCCTTTGTACTCCATTTCGTTGGTATAGCTTAATGGAAACGAATGGTTGCAAAATAAACGCTATGCTTTCTGTTCCACTAAAAAGGACACCATTGAGAGAAAACTTCATGCAAGACACAAGTACATGAATATAAAATGTCATGTCTGTGTCCAGGGATAGAGGATGGCCAAGAAGGGGTGTTAAAGAGTGTCCATTAACATTCAGATTCAACTCTTTCTTGATAGCCAACAACCGGTCATAAATCTATCGGATATTCCTCCTCGTTACGCTCTCTCAAGAGGAAAACGAATTATTTATGGACTATATGTTTACCTTTATGCAAAAGTACCTCTCTCTCTCTCTCTCTCTCTCTCTCTCTCTCTCTCTCTCTCTCTCTCTCTCTCTCTCTCTCTCTCTCTCTCTCTCTCTCTCTCTCTCTCTCAAATCAGCCAGCTAAGGGGAGACGGGTTGGTGATGCAATTACACTGCCTTTTTTGTACGTTGTTAATAAATCCAGAGTCTGAGGGAGGAAGCCAGCTTAACTGGGTACCATTTCCAAGCCCAGATCTATGGAGAAGGTTGTTATTAGAATGGCATTCGGTCATAAAGCTTTGATCCAGAGCCAATGCTTATTTTTAAATGGCTATTGAGAACCAGCGACCTCATATGACTAAGAGAAGAGCTG